>VZUA01060740.1:13173-24628 GCA_013401035.1 Horornis vulcanius | reverse complement strand
GCTTGAGCTTTTCAAAGGTATTTTCTGGTTTCCTCCTAGCTAATCACTATTCCCTCTCCTGTCACAAGGTTTTCCTCTATTCACCAGCTCCACAATCAACTGAAGTTTTGAGGCCTAGGAAATTCATCTGCCTCCCAGCTCCAGCAGCTAATGAATTGTTCTTTTATGGCCTGTTTCCACTGCAGACTGATGCAAACAGAAAGAATAAGCCATTTTCTTTTTTCCTTTTTTTTTTTTTTAATACTATCAGCTTTTTTTAAACTGACTCTTAGAAATTGAAAAACTGTCCCATCCTTAGCTGAAGAAGATAGCCAGGATCTGAGATTGCCCAGAGGAGCCTGCAGCTGTATAGCATTAATTCTGTCCCCTCTATTNGAGAAGGAAAAGAAGTGTGCCCACACTGTCTGAAGCATACTGACAAAGCTTGCCATTTGCTCCAAATGAAGGGCAAAACAATTTACACCATGTAATAAGAGTTACTCATGAGTGTTTCTGAACAAATGTTCTTTTCCTCGATCAGAAGTGCAGCCAGACTGAATTTTCAAATTTCATTTATTTCTAATTTATTAGTGGTTGTTATGATGGGAAACATGGAAAGTAAGGGCATAATATAAATAGACCCTTTCTTTTAAGATTACTTGGAGCTTTATTCCANTGTACAAATCACAGAATCAAGAAATATTTCTTAGATAAACTCAGCATTCAAGATGTTTTCAGAAAAGATTAATCTTGTGACTAAATGTTAATGTACACAGCTACCAAGTTCATAAATCAAAATTATTGACAGAAACATTAATGTTTTTAACTGAGCATTTTAACAATTAAAATTGTACAATCAAAGAAACATGCTGAGAAAGCACTTGAGAAATAAAAAGTATACTGCTGACAGGCATATTAACTCAGTGCTTTACTATGAGTGTAGGTGCAAGCAATATCTACCTTCCCAGTGCCTGTATCTGGAAAAATTTCCTTGATCCCTTTTGGCATCAATTTTTCCCATTGTTACAGTCATCCTGGTTCAGCCATTTATACTGCAGGGCTTGACACATACCTTAGGAAAATAGAATCAGTGATGAAAAGCACATGGGAGTAGACATGGTTATCCAGGAAAAAAATGTGAGTGTTGTTAAGTTAAGCTTGTTAAGCTCAAGTTGTCTTTCTGGCTGCTGCTCTTGCTTTAAGCTATTTCACATGGCCAGTTGTGGTTTGTGGTAAATTCAGTCTCAGTTCTGAGTGATTGTGCTTCTGTCCGCAGCCAACTGAAGCATGCCATAGCTTTTTAGTGTAAGATGTGGATATCTGAAATATTATTTCTTCTTCATGGAATCATAGAATTGTTAGGTTTGGAAGGGGCTTTAAAAGGTCATGTAGACCAACTGCCTTACAATGAGCAGGGTCATCTTCAGCTGGATTAGGTTGCTCAGAGCCCTGTCCAATCTGGCCTTGAATGTTTCCAGGGACAGAACATCTGCCACCACTCTGGGCAACTTGTTCTAGTGTTTTGCTACCCTCACTGCAAAAAATTTTATTCTTAATGGCTAGTCTAAATCTACCTTCTTTTAGTTTAAAACCATTACTACTTGTCCTATTGCAATAGGCTCTGCTAAAAGCTTTGTTCCCAGCTTTCTTATAAGTCCCCTTTGAAGCCACAGTAAGGTCTCCCTGGAGTCTTCAACCTGAACAACTCCCAGCTCTCTCAGCCTTTCTTAAGAGCGATGGAGCATCTCTCCTATGATAAGTTTTTTAGCCTTTTTCTGTATCTACTCTAACTGTTCTATGTCTTTCCTGTGCTGGGGATCCCAGAGCTGTACTCGGTACTCCAGGTGGGGTCTCACAAGAGCAGAGTGTGCAGAATCATGCCCCTCAGTCTGCTGGCCATACTGCTTCTGATGCAGCCCAGGATATGCTTGCCTTTCTGGGCTGTCCATATTTTCATCTACCAGCACCCCCATGTCCTTCTCCACCAGGCTGCCCTCAGTCCCTTCATCCCCCAGCCTTAACTGGTGCTGGGGATTGCCATGACTCAGGTGCAGCACCTTGCACTTGGCCATGTTGAATCCCATGATTCATGAATCATGGGATCCCATGAATCCCAGGGGCCCACTTCTCGAGCTTGTCCAGGTGTGGGTGGCATCCCATCCTCCAGGTGTCAGCCACACTACTTGGCTTAGTGTCACTTGCAGACCTGCTGAGGGTCCACTTGATCCCTCCATCTGTTTTATTAATGAAGACATTGAGTAACACTAGTCCCGATACGGACCCTTGAGGGACATCACTTGTCATTGTTGTCCATCAGGACTCTGAGTGTTGACCACTACCTTCTTGTTGGCCACATCCAACCAATTGCTTGTCCATATAACAGTCCGCCCACCAAATCAATCTCTCTTGAATTTAGAGAGAAGGATGTTGTGGGGGACTGTGTCAGAAGTCTGGAGAGATGACAGCTACAGTCCTGCCCCTATCCACTAATGTAGTCATTCTATCATAGAGGGTCATTAGGTTTGTCAGGCAGGAATTATTGCTGGTGAAGCTGTGCTGCCTCAAATCACCTTCCTGTCTACCATGTGCCATAAGGAGACATATAATTTCATTTATTTGGCCTTATTTTTCTCATTTGTACGGTTTCAAATCAAGATTAGATGAAGGTGAACTCTTGTAAATGGGACAGTAGCCATTTGTAACCATGACAATAATACAGAAATTAAAAGCTTGAACTGCAGCATTACTTAATGAAAGGAGGTGTACATGGAAGTGTAATGAGATGATGTCTTTTGTTGATGTTGTAGACCTCTTCAAGGAGGTGGCAGGCCCTACAGAAATGTGTGACCAGAGGCAGCTGGGCCTTCTGCTTCATGATGCTATCCAAATCCCACGACAGCTTGGAGAAGTGGCAGCCTTCGGTGGCAGCAACATCGAACCCAGTGTGCGCAGCTGCTTCCAACAGGTAAGATAATGACCTTCATGTGAAGAACAAAATCAAACCCTCTCTGAAGTTTCCAGTTACACTTATACACGATGACGTAAAAACAAGAGAGGAATATAATATACTGAGTTTTGAATAGAAATGAATATGCTCCTGCCACTAAGTATGTGAAAATGCAGCTGTAAAAGATGGTTTACCGTTTAGGAGAGGATCAAACAGATTATGTTTAGCCAAAATAATATATAAATCTTCATGATTCTGACAGTGTTTGCCACTCTAAAAGCTGTTAAAAAATGTAGCAGCCAATCATCCTGCTTTGTATTGTTGAAAGCAACCTGATGCTGTAAAAACAACATGATTTTTCCAGCTGGAATAAAGCATGATCTCAACAAGAAAATGATTTTTGACCTTGTGCACCAGGAAATTATTTAGCATTATGTTTCTGACAAAAGACCTTGCAGTTGCATGAAACTTTAAGCCCAGTCTTTTTTATGCAGCAGATCAGAACATGGAATAAAGTTCTTACAGCCTGCTGTGCAGCTCCACGCTACATGCAGGGGGTTAATGAAGCTGCAAGGAGTGTCTGTCTGTTTAAAGAAGATGAGAATTAAAAACAAGATGTTGTAATGGAACACAAATAACTGAGTTTTTCAAGGATGCCTAAGGCTCCAAATGTTAGCTAGTGATAACTATACTGATTCAGTACATTATTTTTGTGAAAACAGCTGATTTGAGCATTGTCAGAAATTGTATGGTTTAAAAATATACCATGGCTTATATAAAATTACTGACTTGGATATTTCTGATTTTATTGAATTGAATATTAAAGTTTTTAGTGAACTTTCAGGGGATTTTCTTTTGCCTTTCTTTCATAGAGATTTCTACATTTTTGTCCAGTTCTTTGAAAAATACAGTTTTGCTGGCTTTTTTCCAGAACTATTAGATTAATCTCTGGATTCAGGCGATTAGGACTTGAAGAGTGTTTGTGCAGGTCATGAATAATTTGGTAGATACTTATGGAAGTTGGTTTGACCAATTAACCATGTAAAGCTTCCCCTGATGTTTTCACATTGCTGCTTCAGATGATAAGGGATGGTGCTTGACATATCTATCACTGGTCATGAGTGGTTTGAGCCATGCTGAAATAAATGATTCATTTATTATTTGCAGACTTCCTGTGTGACAGAGGAATGATCTTTATGTCCCTCAAGGATCTGCCCCACCTCCCATGCTATTCAATTATGAGTGAGGGTACTAGCAAGAGAGTGTTTAAATACTTGATGTGTTATTAGGATTATACTGACAATGCGGCGGCATCTCTCATCTCACATGAATAGTTCAAGTTCAGTCCCTGGTCATTAGGACACCATAGAGAAAATGTGCAGCTGCCTGTCAGTTATCTCAGCCCAGTGAAAACAAATTGGTGAGGAAGAAACACTCTTTGTTTTTTCATGCTTCTCCCTCTTAATGCCAAAAATGGACTTGGACCATGAATAGGTTAAGAAGCCTAAGCATTGCTTTCCATAATGTGTTACCATTTAAGAATAACTTTCATTTTAATCTTTTTCTTTTATTCCTTCCATTGAGCTCAGAAATATGACCTCTGTTGTTACTAACGAAGTTGATGAATACAATATCTTTATAGCTAGGCTCCTCTGGTAGTTGCAACTTAGAAAAATGTGGATGTGTATTTGTTTTTCTTAAAACAATCATGTTAATATATTAGCTCTACTATATTCCTGCAGTGATTGCCTATAAATGGAAGATTCCATTCTTGCTCTTTATTTTCCTGTTTGTTTGTTTTGTGCATGTGTTATGTTTAATGTGCTAACTAGAAAGAACGCCGTGGGCTTAGAACACAATAAAAAATGATGAGTCTTGGAGCAATCAGTACACACATGCAAACACTACTGACTTCTAGCATTTTGTCATCAGTCTTAAGTCAGAAGACAACCATGTCTTCAGTATGTCTGAACTGCAGAATGTGCTTTCCTTTCATGCTCATACTTATTTTTCAAGTGCTTTCAGTTGAAAGATGGCTGTACTATGCATTCTGTTACTTCTTTACTATGTCTTCCATCTTTGCTACCATCTGTCTACTCTATCACAGCTGTTTAGGCTTCTAAAGTCTTACTGACTTGTTTTCTTTATTTTCTTCTCCATTGAGGCTATTTCTTGTATCCTCTAAATGGTTTTGGATTAAACTGTTCATGCAGGTTATTGTATCTTTTCCATGGAATTCTAAGGAAAATCTACTTGTGGGTGCTTGTTGTTTTGGTTTTTCTTGGGTTTTTGTTTGTGTTGTTTTTTTTTTTTTTAATTTAGATGTGGATTTTTTTTTCTCCACAGAACCACAATAAGCCAGAAATAACTGTAAAGCAATTTATAGATTGGATGCGCTTAGAACCACAGTCTATGGTGTGGTTGCCAGTTCTACACCGCGTGGCAGCTGCAGAAACTGCAAAACATCAGGCCAAGTGCAACATCTGTAAAGAGTGTCCAATTGTTGGATTTAGGTAAGAGGAGAGGTGTTAGGTGCAATGTTTCTCTGAAAATATCCACATTTTTAAGTCTTCCAATAAGTGAAGTTCTTTCCGTCTGTTTTTCCACTGTTCTTTAAGACAGGATCTGTCACCCATGGTGGGGGCACAGTATGGCATGAGCTGGTGTAGTTATGCCTCATGCAGTGTCACACACCATGGTCCTGTGGCTAACAGAGGTACAGGGTGGGCTGTCATCAGATGTTTTTGGATTGGTGGATCCAAGAGATACCAAATGAAGTATAAATGCACTCCATGTGTTCTGTAAGCACAAGATCAAAAGGAGGTGTTCAGTAACAAAAACTGGACTGTCTGCTCTCCTGCATAAGGCTTGGGAAACTGACTTATGCCAGGAAGTATAAAACAGTCTTCAGCATCAGTCTTTCCTTGCTTAAAACAGACACTGATACATTGCTGTGATGAGACTTACAAAGTCCCTGTCTACGTCCCTGAACATAATCTAACTTTTGTCTTTTCAAAGAAAGGTATGAATGCTAAAAGAAAATCTTACATGGGGAATATTCTCCATGTTATTCTCCTAAACTGTAGTTGGTACCCTTAGTAAGTATTGCTATGACTAACATGCATTTGTAAATAGATTGCTGCAGGGTATAAAGTGATGCAACCCTCATCTCCAAAATCTGCAGTAGAGGCTAGAGCTAGAGTTAAGCATAACTGGCTTTTTCCTTTACCATGGTCATGGAGTCTACTGTATTGTCTAGGAAAAATATAAAGCAGTCTATCATATAAGTGCTTCTAAGATTTTTCTTCAGGTATCTAGGCAGATGAGAAATTTTTATTCATCGTGCTTTCTGTTCTCCATCTTTCTGTTATTTTAGAGGATAATAATATGAATCCTGAGGTCAGATTCATCTTGCCTAGTTTTAGAAATGCTGTTTTTAATCAATCTTACAAGATTGAGCTAACAACCCTATTTTTCTTTTTTTGTTGTAAATATAGGTATGTAAGTATTGCCAAAAGTAATAATCTGATCAAGCCTTGTTGCCTGTCTTAAGAGAAGATGAAATTCCCTGAGTATTCTTGTCTTTTTATTGTTTGAGGAAGCATAGGGGGATAAAGCTCTGGCTCATCTATGTTATAGTTATCTAAGTTGTACTATGTGTGGGAGGGCAGAGACAGAAAAGAAGACAAAGACCCATTTAGAATGGGTCATTCTAAATAATTTCTACAATGAAGTTAGAGATCTGCAACAACAAAAGCATCTAGCATCTTAGCAGAAGGTAAATGTAGCCATTTAATGCACAGACTCTGAGAAAAGATTATAAACAAGTTGGATCAGCATCTTTTAAAGTGAACCTTTACATTTATAGACACATATTCTGTTGCAAAACAAAACATAAAACTCAACAGGGAAAAAGTGTGGATGGGTACTGAAAACTGCTCTCAGGAAGCAATTTAATTTAAACTTTAACTGTTCAGTAGCTATTCAATTTGGTTCAGTTAGCTCATTTTAGTTTCATGCAAATGATATAACCTCATTCAGTCGAAACAACCATAGCATAGAAACAGTGGGTGGAATCTGGAATTGAATTGTTGATTTAGTATAAATAAATAAATAGACAAATAAATCATGCTCCTGGTGATTACATTTAGTACAAGGGATACTGCAGAAGTTTGTTACCCTATTTATACATACATTCTCTTGAAAAAACAACCAAAAGTAAACAAATCATTGTATATTTTTAACTGAATTTTAAATTATTCTTACAATTCGCGAATCCTTGAAAATTTAATTTCTCAAGAAATTAAAATGTGGGTAGAATTTCTGAGCATCAAAATGATTTACAAACCTTTAATTTAACTGTTGAGTGTAAAACCTAAAATAAACCGGTCTGGTTTATAAAAGTTTCTTTGAGATAATACATGAATAATAAATAGAGGAAAACAAAAACTAAAGCAATATAATTTAAAGTCAGTAAAAACTTTAAATTTATAAATTCTTTCCAGTCCATCAATGAAGCTGGTGCCTGTAAGATTTTCTGCATCAAAGCTGCTTGAGCAGCAGGTGATTGACAATGGCTCTCTATTGTTACAGAGACAGGAACTTTTAAATACTCAGTGAGGTGTGTAGTGTAGGAAGGTTCTGTGGACTTAAGAGGGCTGCAGGTTTGCTGTGCCCCCTGCAGCTGCTGCAGTGGCACTGGTGTCCCTGGGCCTGCAGCTGTGATGAGTGTTGGCTCTGCCATGTTCTGGGTGCGCACACTCACACACTTCAAAGTTCTCTCTGAGCTAATCCCAACAAATTCACCGTGTCCTTGTCTTGCTGCTGCTAAAAAGCAGATGACACCATATCAGAGAGTAATTTGCTTTGTGAGGCTTAATTAGAAATAAACTTCTAATCACTTTGTTTAATGTCCCCACAGGTACCGGAGCTTAAAACATTTCAACTATGATGTCTGTCAGAGCTGTTTCTTTTCTGGCCGTACAGCAAAGGGGCATAAATTGCATTATCCAATGGTGGAGTATTGTATACCTGTGAGTACCAGTTTACTCAGTGTTTCTACTGGAGAACAACCCAGATTTGAGGTCTAAATTTTTTTTCATAATCTTTGTTACCTAGCCAGGCTTTCTTTTTCTTATGTTAAATACGGCTTGCTTTACCACCTTTCTCTTTGGAAGGTATCAGGAACTTTTCAAATTTTGCTGATTTTATGTGGGGAGCATTTGGATTCTACAGAAATGGCTAGCAGTATCCACTTCTGAGAGAACTTAAACTGATCACTTCTGATTGGTGAAACAAAGCTTGAATATTAAATGTAACTGCTGTTCTTGTATACTCAGATATACACACATGCCGTCAGGGTAAGAACATGTCAGAGAATAAGGACTTGCTTTACTATTGCTATACCATGGCAAAGAGTATTTAATATTCTAGTAACACACATTAATATTTTTAGGGGTTGTGATTATGTCTTTATTTTCAAGTCCAGCATTTCCTTGCTTCATAGAAATAGGTTGTTTCATTCTGTTGTGTAATTGCTATACTGGGATATTAAAGCTGGTGTGTAGCTGGAAAAAAATAAACAGAATTGATAGTTTCTAACCAGAAATGGTGTGAAAATTCTAACCAGAAATGGTATGAGATGTTTACCAGCAGTAGCTGGCAAAAATTAATTTTGTCACACTGTATTTTCCTAATGATGTTTCAAACAATTTTTTAAGGATATTCCTAGGAGTCTTTCTTAACTGAAGGTGTGGCAAGGTTGCTACACACAAATGTCACTCTCACTTTTTTATCAGTTAGTTGTTTACATTCAAGAATTTTAACTCAGTCACAAATAAATTAATAGGATTGTTGGAATGTGCTCTATATGACAGTGGTGAAAGGTCTGCAAGCTCAGAAAAATTCAGACCAGAATGTAACTAGAGCTGATTAAATAGAGCAAATTTTTCAATTTTTTTACAAGATATTGTGGTCTGATAGTAGCAAAAATGCATTGAGTTGCTTGACTCTTTTACTGTAGTTGTTGGATTGTCTACCTATGTTTTCCCTCTCTTTTTTGTCTGGCGTGTCTTCTGTAACAGAATTCAAATTCTATTAAGTAGTGGTTTTACTTCATTATGGTCAGAAAAAAACGAGTAATGTTAATGTATTTTCATTAATTCTATTACCAAATGTTAGGATTTTACTGATAAATTGACATGTCAGGGTATATGCTGAAGAACATTTTTTAGGTAGATTTGTTGGTTTTTTTCAGCTGGTTTTCATGTTTATTGTATTTTATCGCATGACTATTCTAACCTCAGGATTTGGAGGTCAATGAGTAGACATCATTAAAAATTCACTTTTTTTTTCCTCCTTATAAACCTCATCTTTAGTGGAACATAAATGTTCTTTGTTACTGCCTGTAATATGCAGAGAATTCAGAAATTGAGGTGTAAGGGGTGTTGAAATAGATAATGCTGCTCATCTGCAGGATAAGATATCCTTCCTGTTGAGTTAATCAAATCCAAATTGCATCCGGCATGGTGTATTGTACTTTCCCTAGAACATGATGGTATATTTCTGATGAATTCTAGGTTTTGTCTGGAGCAGCAGATTTGATATCTAAGATGAATTTTGAGTTCTTGTTAAACAAGTTCACATTATGTAACTGTGAGCAATCCCATTTACAAGTGAAGGCTGACAAACTGAGAAATATATTCTGGAAATGGCTGGAATCCTCTCTGTCCCTGGAAATAGAGATAGCTTGTATTATAATGAAGATTTCTGTTACTGCTGCAGAAAGAATGTAGTTTTAAAGCAATGTTAGGTGTAAAATAAAGTAACATAAGGCAAAAGTCCCTTCTTTCCATGAAATATAGGAGGAATGAGGTGAATCCACTATGGGATAAAAAGGGGAGTAAAATGACATTCTTGGTTAGAGTGAATGAAGGAAGGCCAGTGTAAAAGGGGGAAAAGGAAGGAACTTGGGAAAGTTTTAAGTAGAGTAGAATAAAAGAAATGGCATATAATTTAGGTGGTGCATAAAATTAGAGATTCAGCACTGAACCCTGTTAATTTGGAAGCCGAATATGAGAGCTGGAATTTTATTTGGGTCCTGATGTGAGTTACACTCTGCTGCCTCCATTTCTGTAAAAAGAAATGACCTGTTCTATGAACAGACCTAGATGCCTGTTGGCCTTCCATAATCAGTACCCACATGCAATCTATTTTAACTAATCTTATTTGCTCTAGGAATGAAGAATTGATTTCACAACAAAAATCCTGTATTATTTATTCTTACTATTTGTAATAATGCACTATGGTATACTAATTTGTTGCTAAACCTCTCTACATATTGAACTCATTAAATGCAATACAGTAGTCAATAACTGCAAAGCTTTTTGCTGTTAGTAGAATAGCTTATATGTTTAAGTGGAATAATGCCTGAAAAATAGCATAGACCTGGGTCTGTGAAATAAAATAAAAATTACCAAAGGCAACTGAATTATTCCTTAGAATCCATTATATTATAGTACAAATAGCTTGAACAGGAAGAGTGCATCCACTTTGCCTTTTCAACTAAATTCAAAGGCTGTTGATGTTAAAATGTTGCTTTCTCGGCCAGTGCTGAAAAGCAGAGTACAAATGCATGTACTCATCAAACTGCATTAGTAAAATCTAGCTTCACTTTCTTACTGCTAATTCATATTAATACATTTTTATCAAGAATAGTAGCAATAAATAGGTAAAAAAATGCTTCCATTACTTAAGATGACATTTAGAACTGGAGTTTAGTCACAGATGAAGGGAAGACCATTTAATTGTCTTCAGGTGAGCAGTTCAGTGTAGGGTATAAAGGGATTTCTCAGAAGCACAGTAAGTTCTTATCAAATTTAAAATAATGTGGAGAATGGGTTAAGGAATATATTCTCCATTTTAATGAGTTTTGTGATACTTATATTAAGTGATATTTGCTTCATAATTTCAGATTAGGACAAGTTACTCCACATGGCTATATGTAGTTACTGCATTTTAATCTGTAATGCCATTTTGCATTTACCTTGCTTGAAATTTAGTTTTCTTGATGCTGAAAATTAAATGATAATAATAATAAAGGCGTTATAATGAGTTGTGTCTTTTCTTTTATCCAGGATTTAGAGATCAGTATGAAAAGCATCTGAAAACATAATTCTCTCTTAAGTATTAGAAATGCAAAGTTTTTCTAGTTTGTTTTTCACCTTTACATATTCTTTCTCTGAAAAGATGGAAAAATAAGATTTTTGATGTAGAATTTTACAGAATTACACAGATGTGTAAAAGTATTGTTAGATTTTCCTAGCATCTAATTTGGGAATAGTCCTACATAACTACCTACACAGTTTATTTTTAGATTTTTTTTTAATGGAAATCCTCTCAGTTAGTGGCACTTGTGTTGTATTAATGTGGCTGGGCCTAATGACAGCATACATTAGGGAGGTTCACATCTCTTCTGGGAATCAGTTTCTCTGTGTATATTAAAACAGCTAATTGTTTTTGTGTTAAATA
>VZUA01060739.1:25801-40176 GCA_013401035.1 Horornis vulcanius | reverse complement strand
TATATTTATTTAATGATTGAATAGGAAGAATGCTTTTAAAATTTGTGGTAATCCAATAATGTATAGAAACATTTCATTCTTCTGCAGGACAATGTTGCAATTCAGAATAGTCCTGATAAGTCAGCTATATGGTTTGTAATTATGCAGTTGAATTTCAGTGTCTAAAAGTGTAAAGTGTGGACTTGCACAGATAAGAAGTGGGAACTAATACGCACTGATCCTGAAAAGCCCACGGAGAATAATGATACCATCATATAGATTAACTGTAATATACAGTTAATACAAGTGTCATGTATGGTAAATATAGGTTGACTGTATAATACTGCTGCCATTCTTTTTCTGGGATGTGTTAGCAGGAGATACATAAAGCAGTTGGATAATTTTTCTCCCTTCCTGTTACTGAAGAGGACTCTGTTGGGTACTGTCTCTAGATTTGGACATTTTATTTCTGAAAGATACTGATAAATCGTGAGGGAAATTAGTGAAAGGCAGTGGGAATTGTAATAGGGAAAAAGATTTATGAGAAAAGATTAATGGAATTATGTTTGCTCTATCTAGAAGAGTGGTGATAATTGAGGGATTTAGACAATCTTCAGCTGAGTAAGGGATTCTCAAATGGAGATGTGTTCTGCATTGTCCTAAGAAGCACAGAGAAGTATCCTTGTAAAAAATACCAAGTAGTGGTTTTGTGTTAAATAAGAAATATAGCTGAAACTCTATCTGTGTTAGCTCTTAATAATCTTTAGTTCTCAAATGATGAAGAGTTAGCTTGATTTTTTTGGTTTTTAGCTAAGTGTGAAATGAAGAAGTAATGAGTTAGGATCAGTTTTTCATCCTTTGCCCATTTTGAATATCTCTACTGCAATTTAGTCAGTGACATATTTTTACTTAAAGTATTAGAGCAATTAATGGCTTTGTAGCCCTTGGCTTCCTGTTTCAGAATTCTGGCAAGTGGTTGTCAATGTTCGGATCAATCTAAGCTAATTGGTTTAGTAGTAAATCAGTGGTTTAGCATTAATCTGCATTAAGGTAGCATCATTTAGAGCAACTGAATTCCACTCTGTAGGGTTCACTGCTCCTTCTCCTAAATTCTTTGTTATCTGTAATCCAATAAACAAGAACAAAATTGCAGTTCCTGCTGTTAGTAGGTGTTAGCAAGGAAGATGAACTAAATCAGCTGTAAATTCAAAGAAATAATGAAAAAATCATGGTTTCCTCTATGGTATATAAACAGGCAATAGCAGCAGTGTGAAGATTGTTCAGTGAAATTGAGGCAAAGATCTCCCCTGCTCTGTAACTCCGTAAAGCCAACAGGTGCTCTGGCTGGAAAGGGCACATTTTGGCTACTTCCCTCCAGCGTTGTTTACAGGGAGTCTTTTGTTCTGTATCTGATGGAGACTTCCTGTCTTGTGTCCGTCATCTGCAGTTGCATAACCTTGGTATTTTAATCAAACAACCTGGAGAGAAATGCCGTCCCCTTCCTGGGCAGGGTTGCAGCAGGACAGCAGGGGTGGCTCCTCTCCAGAGCCATCAGGGGCAGGAGAGCAGGGTGCCCTCCTCCTGTGGTCTGGGGTGCTCAGAGCCAGCACAGCCTCCTGCAGGCAGGACGGACTCAGGTAAATCTGAAATGGAAGCTGCTTCCAAACTGAAGAAGTTCTGGGCTTTCTGACTGGATAAAACGCTGCTGGCACTGGGATGGGAAAAAGAGAGGTAGAAATTGCTGTTTCTTCTCATCTGAAAGCTGTTCCTTGGGCTTGTCTGCTTATCCAAAAGGTGAAATAGTGGGAAAATTTCTGAGCAGAGAGAAAGGTGTAGGAAATGTCTGTTCTCACTCACTGCAGCTTTGACATTGCTGATGGAGGGCGTGGAATAGGACAGAGAGTGGCTTAGTATCCAGCTTCCCTTGCTTCGTCCACTCCCATGCATCCCTCATGCATGGGTAAGGAAAAGATGAACACTAATGGCTGTTGGGTTCTTTTCCTTTATGCCTGAGAGGTGGGGTGTCACAAAGTAGATTTTTGTATACAGGGACCTTAAAAGTGGCTCTTAGTTTGAGATACTTGGTCGATCTCTGTGATCAAATAGTTAATGGGAGGAGAAAGGAGGAAAGGGAATCTTCTTCACCCAGGTCATGCAGGCACAGGGCAGCTGAGAGGGAAAGAAGACAATGTTAGAATGGATGAATGTAATTACAGTTTTTGCATTGTCCTGCTTTTGATCTTATTTTGATTATTTTCCTTTAAAGAATGAATCTTTTTGGTGGGATGCAGAAACATGTGGTTCCAGGGGATGCTCATCACTAGTTTGTTGCCGTGTGAGTTAGATGGTGCAGCTATGTGTGCAGTTTTCAATCTAAAACATAAAACATTAAACTGTAAATTCAAAAACCACAACCAAATTACCTTATCAGTATGCATCAATACTTGGAAGACATACCATATTGTTTATTTTTTAAGTTGGCAGACTCTTCTTTAAGAAGAATGATTTAAAATATGTGACTTTGGAGCAGCAGCAAAACGGCTTTATAGCTTTTTATACCTTTTGGAAATTCCAGCTGGTGCAGAAGTTGTAATCAGTTATGCCTATTCTCAATTTGTTTTATGTCTGCTCAATACTTTTATGATGACCCTACTATTGAAATATCAGCAAATAATTTGAGATAAAGGTTCAAATATATAAAGGTTTTCCATGCTGAAACAAGTGACCTCCCTAGCTGGCAGATAAAATCACAGCCACAAATAGAAAAATTCCAGAAGCTGGAATAAGGTGATAAAAATGTATTTGCTTTAAAATCTTGTTTGAATATATTAATATTACACCATGTAGCTAAATTGTATAAAGCATCCTTTTAGCTTTCTTTGAGGTGCTCTGTGGTTCATTTTATAGGACACTGGACAGGCAAGTACTTGTTGGGAGAGATACATTTGCAGGACACATTTAGGTGCTTCTATTGAGAGTCCTATTTATAGTTTAGTATGGAATCAGAAGAGGAGGTATTTGTCATTTGGCTCAGTGACAATTAAATACTCCAGTTTGATCTAAGGGTGGTTTGTATCCGATGCCCACATGGTGGATTGCCTCATCTCCAGACACCATGGACTTGTGGAATGCTTTTTGCTGGATGTTGTATTGTTGAGGCACACACTAAAGGTTAGTGCTTAGTGGAGAGACTGTCACATCTCTCAGCACTGCAAAACAAGGAACTTGTTGCTTTACTCTGCAAATTAACGGATTGGCAGGAAGCTGCTTCAATCTGGTGTTGCATGGACCTCTCAGGGAGAAGTTCTTTAGACCAGAGAGTCTTTACAGCATTCCTGCTGATTTCACTCAGCAAAAAACTCCCAAGATAGGCTGTGGGGTTTATTCTGCACAGTTAATCCAATTCTGAAGTGGATTTTCAATATCAAATCTCCTTAACCTTAGGCATGCACAGTAAAGGATGACACTTGCATGTGTGCTTTCCTGTTGGGGATTCCTGCCTTCGTGCAATTTTCAGCATTAACTGTGGCGACTGTCAGTGGAGGTTATTATGTTTTTATCAGTGACAGTATTGGTTGTGTTCATGAAATAGCTCAATAAATTCAGTTTATAGTAGGTGAATAGTGATGATTTATATGGTAGTTTTTAAAGTAATACAAAGTTTAAGCCACTGTCTCTACTCATATTACTGTACCACATCTCAATTTAGTGCCAACTATGTGTGCATTCTGTAAAGGTCACACAGGTGTGAAGAAACCATGATCTCCTTTCTAAGGATTAGCAATAGCATAAGCTGTTTGGACGCCAGTTGTTACATCAATAACATAAATGTATGTTCAGAGATAAATGTTTGTACATACCTGCAGCCAGAAGATTTACCCAGTAGTGAGCTTGTATATTTTTTGAGTATATTATATTATATATACTGGCAAAGTAGTATAATGTAAACATATTTTCTCATCTGTTTCTAAAGTTAATCTGATGGTTTCAGGTGCTTTTTTACATAAGTATGTGTGTTAATCTTCTTAATATTTAGATCAAAGCTAAGTTTACTTGTTACTAATTTTGTTTTGCAACAGATTAGACTTTAGTCTATTTTGCAGGTTATTACTGTCCTACTAAATAACAGCATACTAAGAAAATCCTGCTTTCAAGAATCTCAGAAAATCAGATTTTGTTTTAAGAGTTCCAGATGTCTTGATAGATCAAAACATCACAAATGTTTGATTCCTTAGGAGTCTGATTTGAAAGAATATGAAAATATTCTATTTTTAAAAAAGCACTAAACCCCCAAATCCTGGCAGATCAAAATGATTACACTCTGCATTTTACTGAATCAAGTGATAGATGTATTTGCTAAATTTTAATATTGTTTACTCTGAAAGAAAGATGGCATGGGATTTTGAACACCAATATGTCAGACTGATCTTGTTGAAAATGGCATGACACAGGTACAGGGAAAAGCCCAGCACAGCAGACAGGGAGTGGTTAGAATCCAACTCTCAGGCTTTATTTGCTTGAAGATCAATCTTATCAATAGGGACCGTGTGATCCCAAGGTGTGGGATGCCAGGACCATAGCATGTGCTGAGGAACAACCACATTCCCCCCTGGTGGGTCTGTGTATGCTCCTCTGGACTGTTTAAAACTTGTGATAGGACAGCACAGAGGGTCTGTGGTGGGGAGGTCAGTCTGTGGAGTCTTCCCAGCTCCTTCACTTCCTGCTGGTTCCACACAGGGCAGTGTGGTGAGGAGGTGGGGGTGAGCAGGGCTTGGCAGCCTCAGACCATTGCATGAGCTGCAGGCCGAAGTTGATACAGAGCAAAAACCGTGTGGAGAGTTGGAAAGGCTCAGGGATGACTCACAGAATAACAATGCCTGCAGGCTTGGAAGACTTGGGGTACACCTGGTGTGGGGATCAGTTCTGTCAGGTCCAGCCTGAATTCTGCTCACTGAGGTCTGGTGGATCTGAAAAACTCCACCAGCACCATGGGCTCTCCCACTCAGTTGCCTGCCTGGTTCTTTGCTGCAGTCCTTCAGAAGCACTGCTGCTCAAGCTGATTCCAAAAGACAGAAAGTGGTCCAGCTGTCCAAGTGGCTGAGGGAGAGACATCAGGTTGCTGGAGGAGGGTGTCATCAGGAGAAACAGAAGCCAGGAAATACTTAATATAGAGCTTTTGAGAATCCTGAAACTGGGAACTGTAGGCTTGCTGCTTGGGGCACCAGGACCACTGCTGGGTCACAGGGTTTTTGCAAGAAATCCCAAATTGACATTATTGGTTTTGTCTGAGCAGGCACGGGTAAATCAGGATAACAATTAGAGCAGGTCACGAGAGAGTGGCATTTCCTTCCTGGAGAAATGAGCATTTTGCAAAATGCTTTAGTTGAGACTTCATAGAAGTGATGGCTCTCAATTGACCTAGGTTGGACAGTGGTTAAGCTGTGGAAGCCTGGGGCAGCCTTTTTTGTTAAAACTTTGTTCCAGGCTTTTTGCTGGAAGCAGGGACATTAAACAGATGGTATTTTCCTGGGTATTGTTTAGTGGAACAACTTCTTCCCTTTCTTTTTCTGTTTTCTACCTGCGTTTTCCCCTCATTTCTTCAGGAACAAGAGATACCAGTTCAGTTTTGAAGAAATTATACAAAAACTGTGTGTTGATACTTCTAAGCCATGATCTCATCTGTGAAGAATGAGTGCAAGATAAAAATATGAACACCATCTTTTGAAATGAGAATAACATAACCTTAAATCACAGCTAAACTGCTTAGTATCTTACTCATAGTTTTTCAATAGTATCAAGGTAGAAGAAATTGCAAAACAAACTGGTTTAATTCTTTCATCTTCTGGAGTGTATCACTCTCATACCTCTCACTGAATGCACAGGATATTTTTCACTAGAAAATAACAGCAACATGAGCATGTTGTTTAGCTGTAGTGCACTCTGTGACTCTTCCACCCACATTGTGTTCAACAGATACTTTTTTTAGTTTGTATAGTGAAAAGGTAGAGAAAAAGAGTACCTTTAAAATAGGTACTCCTAGATAACAGTAAGTGCCAAGGGATTGTCTCTAGAATGCTATATATTCCTTTTTCATCTCTAGTTTAGGATATCTGAGTTGATTTTGAGTTGTACAGCAGGGTAAAAATTTTAGCCTTGATTTAGAACAATGAGATTAAAGCCAAAAACCATCCTGGTGTAAAGAGATTTTATTTACCATACTAACTGCTCTTCATATGTCTTTACTCTGGAGCAGATTACATTTTACTCATAAATCTCCAGCATAATTTGCTGCAGCCTGCATTTTTAAATTACATTTCATGTTCATGCTGCTATAGTCTACCACTGCAGCTCTTGTGGCTGAACGATGTGAGATACAGCAGTGCTAATCTCTAGCACATGTGAAAAATGGAGGAATGTACTCAGAGAACAGAAAGTCCACATACCAACAAGCAGCTTCTGTGTCAACAGCTTGCTGAAACAAAAAAAAAAGAATGATCATCACTGCAAGCCTTTTGAGGGTGTCTGAGGATCCCAGGAAGGGGTTAACAGCATCCATGGGTGTGTGTCCATAGGCTGCGCTCTGCACATCAAATCAAATATTTATGAATGAAGGTCAGATGTGCCCCTTTCAGGAGGCTGTCCCCTAACTGTTTACAAAATACAGCTTGAAAAAGAACACGGCCAGGTTGAGTTACAACCTGACATCTCTGATGTGTCAGAAATGTGACATAATGGCTTATGCCTCCGTGTTGGTGGGGTTCAGCCCGGCTCCCCACTTGAGCTTCAAGTGCTATGAATAGTAACACACTGAGTCATAGGAGCAGGAATGTCAGACTGCCTGTGCTGTGCTGCTCTTACACATTGGACTGCTAACAATAGAAAGCCAGCCTAGATTTGTTAGAATAGAATAACTATTTTTTGTTCCATGCATGTGCCTGTATCNGTAACACACTGAGTCATAGGAGCAGGAATGTCAGACTGCCTGTGCTGTGCTGCTCTTACACATTGGACTGCTAACAATAGAAAGCCAGCCTAGATTTGTTAGAATAGAATAACTATTTTTTGTTCCATGCATGTGCCTGTATCTCTGGCTTTTTTTTCCTCTCTCTCTCTTAGTGATTTATTTATTAAAGAATGTCACTGAATAAGAGATACCTTCTCGGTGAGGCAGACTGGCTTGGTTAATTTATTTCCATTGTTCTGGGTGGCATTTATACAAAACATCTAGATTTTATTTACTGCAAATATTTTTAATGCTGTGTGCGTGGTCTAATTTTTTTCCAGCAGGTATCAGCCATCTGCTGCTCTGTCTGGCTGATGCCTACAGCTTGTTTCTTTACATTAATATCTCTCTTTCTCCATAGAGTAGCATGGAGAAGGAATTCCCTTGTGGAGGTGTGAGTAGTGTAAGTGTAGGGTGCAGTATGAATGTAATTTCACTTGTATCATGGAACGTAAAGCACATTTTGCACTGAGCTATGGTAAAATTGAAACTTTAGTTCAATGAATCTGTCCATAATTTAGCTCAGAATATCTTTATATTTGACCCAGTTCTCTGCTATTGAGATCACCTCTTTGACAAACTAGTTCATTTCCATTTACTGTTTTCTCTACCTTTGAACCACAAATGTAAATTTTACTCTCTAGGCAAAGACATGAATGACATACATTTATTTTAGGGAAGTCACTGGTAGCTAGTTAAAATGAGGAACTAAGTAATAGTAGTAGTGATAGAGGGTCTCCAAAATCATGATGCTGAAGTCTATATGTGTTTAAAGATGTAAGTGGCTTTTAAGGGGTATTCAGGATTTTGATTAGTAATATTTCCAATCTTTTCTTCTTATCTGTGAATAAAAGTTTGCTTGTAAAAGAAAAGCTTTTTTTTCCCCTGACTCTGAGCTGCATCTTTTAATAGAAAGCAGAACCTTGCAATATGATGATGAGACTTGACAATATTCTAAAGCGTTGGTCTGTTTGTTTTTCAGCATCAGTTTACTGACCAGTCCTTCCTTAGTAGAGTTTAGTGCCTGGAAAACCTGAAATTGGAAGGCCAGTTTGATACCCAGATTCTGCACTGGTGCTTTGTCCAGTTGGGGATGTGTTGGGGAGTGAAATTCCTGTCTCAGTGCTGCTGTTTCAATACACCTCTCTCTTCTCAGTTCCGTGGGTACTTGTGGCTCTCATCTGCAAAGGAGTAACTTAGGAGGAGTTATTGTTTACAATTATTTGGTATTTCAGAATACAGCACTTACTTTGACCCACAACAAACATTTGTATAGCACTGCCTGGCTTCAGAACCCAGGTGCTCACTGAGCAGTGACAGTTCTCATTTTTATTATTTTTACTGTTGTTTGAAGTAGAGAATAAATAGGTATTCCCATCTTGCACAGGCTGGATGTTACTCTAACCTGTCCTATGGTCAGTAGGCATTGAGAGACCATTTATTAGCATGTTTTGTGGTATAGTAATTGCTTTAAAGCTAAATCCAGGAGTGGATAAAGTGCTCACCATAGAAAAGCCACTATGCTGCAGCCTGCCTCAGCACTTGCCTGTGCTCATCTTTGTTTCCCCTCTTGATCCCGGATCAGTTTGAGTAAATAAAATAATAGGAAACTCATGAATACCTCTTTAGCTTTGTGTGTGCGTTGGAACAGCTCTCCTGCTCTCCCTCCCCTCTCCCCTGCAGCCTCTTGCCAGTCATTCGGGAGCAAATGACAGCGGCAGCTCGGCTGTGCGAGGGCAGAGGAATGCAAGGTGGTGGCAGGGGCTGGAAATGAGGGGCGCTGGAATCCAGCATTTGTTCCCAGCGGCAGCTGTAGCTGGTGCTTTCAACACAAGGGGCACAATCCACGGGCAGGGATGAGCTGCCATTAGCCAGAGGAAAAGACCACAGTGGGAAAAGATAAGAGAGACAAGAAGGAAACAGGCAGTGATGAGCAATCGGACCTGATCAGACCTTGTGGGAAATCTGATCAGGGGAGATTTTTATCTGGAATAAACTGCCTTTTTTTTCTTTTTTTTTTTTTTTAATCCATCTCAGCCAAATACTGCTGGAAAAGAGATTGTGTTTAAATTACTTCAGCTAATTCTTGCTGCTTCCACTACGAAGAAAAATTATTTGCCATGGTGAAAGAAAAAGGTAATTATGTTTATTGATAGACTGGAGCTGAAACCTAGTGTGCCAGCCACAGTCACCTGAGGTTTAAACCTTCATATTTAAGATGAGCATGCTGAGATTGGCAGTTGTTGTTTTCCTTTCTATTAAAATGGTGTGTGAAGCCCTGCAGTGGATTGCATTGATTATCATTGTACCTGCTTTAATAAGGATAGAATCTGGAACACATCTAATTTAGTGTGTCAGCACAGTGGGGTCCCTTCTGTATGTTTGTTTGGGTTTTTTTTCTGTGATTTAACCCAAGTTGACAGTTCTTTACCTGTATTTGCTACAGTACAAGTAGCTTTGACAATTACAGCAGCTAGTATAAAATTTTAAAGATAAACATTGATAGATTCAAATCTGGACTTGAGAGGATATATTTTAAATTTTTATGGATAAATGGATTATATGGGATTTTGCAAAATACCTGAATTTTGCATCAGTAAATTAGATATCAATTTCAGTTACCTATAAATAACATTTTAAGCCTCCTACAGAAGAATTTCTTATTTGAAGAGTTTAGAAATGGTTGTGGGGTGTTTCCTTGCAGTAATACTGGTCTGTGTCATTTGTTGTATTATGAAGATGCAAGATACATTCCAAGCTGTATTTGGGTGTACTGAATGTGGTTTGGGGGCATTACATTATCCCAGACAGATGCAGACTCAGGCTCTTCTGTGAAGAGGAGAGTCTGTGTTCTTTACTTTTGATGATTCTGTAAAAAAATAATGTGGGAGAAATTCAAACTAGGGAGGAAATAGAAATAAGAAGGAGTTAAGTTGAGTAAGATTGAGCAGGTTTGGAGCTTTGACCACCCATGCTAAGACTTTTTTAAATGTTATAAATAAAAAGTGAGTGCAATTAGCTTCACAGATGCTTAGATTGAGGAGAGCAGGACAAATGCCTGGTGCATGACAAATGCCTGCCACAGTGTGTCATACAGCTCAGGAGGATTGTACTAATAACCATTATCCAGGCTTTTGATAATTTTTGTTGATGAAAGGCAGTGACCAGCATAAATTTTTTTGGCTACTTAGTAACTTTGGGATCCTTTATTTCAGATTTACAGGATTAATTTTATAATTAGTCAGTCATGAACCTGCTACCCTATCAGTGAGCCATACCAGGGATAGTTTAAACAGGAATTTCACCCCAAATCCTGGAAAGTTCAGGTTTCACAATCATTTGAATGAACTACATCAGTCATCTTTTCAGAAAAATAAGTGTATTGTCATTCAGTGTATCGTAACTGTTGCTCGTTTTGTAAGATACATTTGAAGACAGGGCTGCTGGTTTTCTTGAAGTGTACATAAAATAAGTGTAGCATTCAGGTTTGGTCCTCTTATATGTTTCTGTCCTCTCCCCCAGCTGATGCTCACTTGGTTGGATTCCCTGTGTTATGTGGAGTGGTACGTGAGGAATACTCTGTAAATTCAGTTTTAGCATCTTGCACAATGAAAGTTGTCATTTACCTGCAAAAAAATTAAAACAAGCCCATCATTTTTGGGGAGGAAAAAATGGGAGGAAAAAAGCTTCATAGAATAGCAGGTGAACTTGACAATAAATGGTTGAAAAATCTGCAAAAGACTTGTGTTTAAATTGCTTCCTTTCCCCCTCCCCACAAGTTTAATGCATTATTAAAAATGGCTATTTATATTTATGTTGGATACGATTTCTTTTCCTGTTCACAGAGATAATGGACTAAACTAAATGCTCTCTTTAATTTTGGAGTGCAATTACTGATATTTCATAGCTCATGGCTGCAGAGGGAGAAAGGATGGTATCTGCTAAATATTTTGATTTTATACGTTATTACTTTCAAATAATTTCCCCAACAATTTTTTAAACTATTTTTTTTCTGCCTCAATTTTCTTTTTCNGGAGTTTTTGGTTGCTTTGTTTGTTTCTTCAGTGTTTTGGTTGTTTTTTCTCTTTTTTTCCTCCTCTGCTTTAGTCAGAAGGTCGGGTTTATTGCTATAAATGTCACTCTCTACAGTGATACTCTTGCAAAATGCAGTCAGTACAATACAGCTGGTACCTTCCCTTCCAGCCACTGCTGAACTGTGGTTTGAACAGGCTGAAAATGCAGTTCAGTCCAGTGCCATTTCACAGACATGTTAACTAGGCACTGGAGGGGCTGGTTTCAGCTAGAAAAATGCAGCTCCAATTCACTGAATTGCAAAATGGTTGGTAACAGTTTTTAGCAAATTAGCATGCTTCATTATGCTCATACTGTGGAATGATTTCAGTGTCTGCCTGGTTAGTTCATACACAAAAAAAATCCTGAGGCCAGGGTCTTTTCTGCTGACACCAAACGGCGCTTCCTAAATTATGTCTCACTGATACCACGTTTTCATGTCTCTGTGTACTTATCTATTTCCAATTATGAGCCCTTATTATCTAGTTAGTAAGCTAAATTATTATCACTGTGCAGCATCCAAGGGCAACTTTCTCTCTTCTTATCCTTTAACAGATAGAAAGTTTGCATGTGCATAATATGTGTCTTGTTATTAATTCTCTCCTGCAATTTAGAGCCCACATTGAATAATCTGCATTCTTGCTGTTTCTATGTTGAGGTCAGTGTGTGGGTTGGGAGCCTGCTAGCCAGGTTTCTGTGTGATACAACTGTTGTATCTTCATTTTTACTCCTGTTAGTTCACATAAACTGAGGATTTAGCCCTGATTCTTGATTTCTTGAGCGGTTGAGAAGGCAGCCCTGGCATTCAAGTGCTAGTCTGTGAAAGCATGTTGGTAATCAGCTTTGTACCTGATGAGATCTTGGGCAGGATCATCCATGGGCAAACCTATGAAAGTGGATTAGTAGCTGTTCATGCCATGCTTCTGCATGCTTGGAAGGATAAAAGGAGAAAATATGAAGGGTTGAAGATTTTTTTGGATTAAAGAAGCGGGCACAGAGGTTTAATGACTTCTGTTCTTCATATACTGATTCTGCTGAAGGGAAGGTGCTGGCACCCACTGGGTACCGAGTTGCAGCGAGCTTGATCATGTTTCCATGTTCTCACAACTTCTCTGTAGGTGTTCACTGGTGCTGGCTTTCCCAGGAAGCCACTCAGAAGGTGCAGGTCACCAGAATGTTAACCATATTTCCTGTATTGTTTGGCCCATGTTCTGGCTCGGTCTTGCAGAGATATTTTTTTCTCTGTTGTTTTTTTCTTCATACTTTTGATAAAGCATGATAGCAATAGCCCTTTAGGTTTTGACCAAGAGGACTGATTTTATGTTTGCAGTAGCTCCAACCTTCTTCTCCTCCATTTTCCAATCCCAAGGGCTGTGAGCCCCCAGAGGAGTTTTTGGTCTTTCTCTGTAGCTGTACTGTAACTGCTTTAGAAGGGACTTTCCTTGAAGAGTATGCAAATGTTACCTGTCTGCTAATTTAAATGTGCTCTCTCTTGGGAACTTTGGCTCTCCAGTGCTCTGTGTATTTGCAGTCTTAACATTTATTCCCTCTGTTAATCAGGAAAATGTTGAGTAATGGGATTTGGGCCCTAACACTGTCTCAGTGTCATGGTCATTGATGAAATATAGTCTTGATTTGAACTCATGACTTTGGAACTTTTTAACCCCAGGTGACCTGGGAAAGTCTCCAAGTTTGTTGCTTTTGGAGCACATGACAAGATTATGCAATCACACATTGACAGGGGGAGGATTGGGGAGTTAATTTTCTTTTTGCTTCAGTTTACTTAGTTTCAAATTTATTTCTGCTTGGCAGTTTGCTTTTGGGGCTGGGCATNTTTTTTTTTTTTTTTTTATTAAGGGCATGTGCTGCCTTGTACAAACCACAGAAAAGGCATTTTATAAATATGCATAGTAATAGATGTTAAAAAATACACTTGTAGTTAAAGTACTAAACAATAGAACAGTTTTGTGTTAGAGGATCTTAAGGTGACCTTGGGGAGGTAATTTGATCTCTCCTTGTGTTAATCTGTAAAATGAGGGTAAGAACATTCCTCTTGTCTTCCTTGATTATTTGAATTAGAAGTCTTTGGAGCAGAGAGTTTCTTTTACCTTGCTTCACAGCTGTGACAAGGCAATCTTAGTGTTGGGATTTCACTACTTCTACTTGTACAAAAAAAAATCCAGTGCTATGTGATTATGTTATAAACATCTTACTACTTTTAAAAGGCAATGCAATTATAAAGGAATCATGTTTCTATTGGCACATTTATGGCATTGCTTTTATGTACTTTCTCTTTCTAAATTTATTTTTAATATTAGGTTTCAAATTGCAGTTCTGGTGTGCAGGATTGATACTGAGAGAAGCAAAAATAACCAAGGAGAAGCCAGCTCAGGCACTGCATGTTTACTGGAGGTTTTAATTTATTTGTTTTTAATAGCACTTAGTTCACATGAGGGTACAAATACTCATATCCAAAGAGTTGGGCAAGCACAGTGTGCAGTACTGCCATGCCTGAGCACTTCCCATGTTTCCCAGCAGTGGAATTCCATACATTCCTTGCATCCCAGCTGTGTGTAGGTGCCAGCTCTCTGAAGATACATACGATGGCAGATATTTTATACTGAGAAATGGGAGAACTTTTGCTATTGATCTCACTGGAGGGGAGGGCTTAGGGGGGGTTAGTCATTAAATTTGAGACCACAGTGTTCATAGGTTCAGGTGGTGGTAGAGGCAGCTCTTCCTCCAACTGAAACAGTGAGTGGTGTGAGCAAAAAACTTCAGTTTTGAAAAGGGGAGTTCAATCAACTTCATTTTCTCAAAATTAACAAAGTTCTAATGGCTGATTCTGGTTTTGAAGATAAAAGCAAGCAAACACATGCTCAGAGAAACACTCCTCATGTTCTCTCTGGACAGTTCTCTTTTGCCTTGTTGGTCTCCAGTCCATGCCACTCATTATCCTCAGTACCTTTGGTGGGGTGTGGGTGGGGCAGGACACTGGTACCCGGCCATTGCTGCTCCTTTCATTGTGTTGCTCCTTTTTCCTGACTCAGTTATTTCCACGTGAGTTCCTCTGCTGGCCACAGTCCTTTTGGAAGTTGTGCTTTCTCCTGAGTCTCTTTGCCTGTGCTTGGGGCAGCTGCTTTGCCTCGGCATTTCTCCTGCCCCAGGATCATTTGTGTTTCTCTCTTCCCCGTGCTTTGGTGTCTTCTCTGTCCTGGCATTGTCTCCTGTATCTCACAGAGTGGGTCAGGGTCCTGCTCAAGCAGGGTCATCCCAGAGCACAGGACGCAGGATTGTGCCTGGAAGGTTCTTGAATATCTCC
>VZUA01060738.1:15326-34981 GCA_013401035.1 Horornis vulcanius | reverse complement strand
AGTGACATTTCCAAAAATATTTAAAATAACTGTGTCTAACTTCAGGGCAAAAGGATATATCTCGAGCAAATATGAAGAAAATGAAATGTTTCATAGACATTTACTAAATTAATTTCTAATGTGTTTTCAGTGGGCCAACATCTTGAACTGAGTTAGGTGAAAACACATGAAAACCCAGACGTCTGGCTAGCTCTTTATGAAACTCTGCTCACTTTAGAAATGCTGCAACAGAAGAAGGGTTTTCTACAAAAAGCAATTAAGAACAATTAAGTCCAATAAGATGCACTTCAGTGAACACTGACACACTCTTCTCCAAGCTCTGACCCAAGGGATCAGACCAAAAAAAATTACCCAATGGTGACCTAAGACTAAGAGATTCAATTTTTAAGTTCTAACACAAAAACATTTTACTCATTAATAAACAGAAGAACTGTTCACTTTTAGATTAGATTTCTACTTAAGACATCAATAGCTATACCAAAATCTTTACATGGTTACTACATTAAGAGAAGCACATTCATCAAATAACAGAGCCTCTCTCTAAGTGGTAACAAGTGGAATATTGGTCCTGCATAAACAGTTAAGTTGCAACAGTTACACATTTGCAGTATGAAAAGTAACTTCTAAATGTTTATTTCAAAGTTTATGGAGTCAGAATGATCTGCTTGAGTTCCCAGAACTACACAGGCTAATATATAGGAGAGCAAACTCAAAATGTTGATTAATTCAATAGTTACATTACACAGTTAGCTGTTTTATAGCCAAAGCCAGCATTTTCAATTAAAAATTAAAAATTAATTTCCAATTAGAGGCCCAAGCTGAGATACGACAAGAATTTTTTTTCACAGTACTCAGTGACAGATATATATGAATGCAATGACAAATTATGAACTACACATCCCAAAAGCTTTACAAAAGACCATCCTAACTGACCAATTCTTTCAATCTGCCATTTATTACTCAGCAAATGGTAATTTACAAAAGCTACCTTACTTTTATAAGGTTACTGACAAAAAGGGCATTTTTATAAAATAACCCCCCCCACTTCTTTTCCACCTAAAATACTGACCTTTAATAAACAGTCCAAGAACACTTAATACCACATTTATTTCCTAATTTCTTTTTGCTTTTAGTCACCCTGGTCAATTCAAACTGAATGAAATTCTCTTACCATTGAACTATTTCATGTAACTGTTAGAGAAGTTTTCTACACTTACTGTCCATCCTCACTCCATATGGCCATACACCTGTCCCCAACCTTCCATGAGTGACTGGGCAGGGCAGATGCAGAACTGTCAGAACTTGCAAGAGTTTCCGAAGGTTGTGTTGAAAGGAGATCTTTGGTTAACTCTATGACTTCCTAAAAAAGACAAAAAACCCACAAAGAATAATTTTTCAAATTCCTCTTACCAAGGATAATTTTACCCCAAGCTTACTGGTTTTGGTTTGTTGTTTTGGTTTGGTTTTTTTTAAGTTACTGTATTATATTCATTGCTGATGTGTGAATTACACTCACTTTGGTTTTTTAATAATTTAATTAAACTCATTAATTGCAATTGTAGATAAAAATATGTATGGTCCTCACTGTACTGCTGTAAAGCTGCCCATACCCTCCTCAAATTTTTAAAAAGTAGCCTATTACTTTTATAGCATTTCTCTCATTGGCTGAACTGTAGCATCCAGAGTCAGGGTGGCAGAGCACCCTCCAAGCTGCAAAGCCCTCTCATTTTGTTAGAAAGTATCCAAGTGCACACTAAAGATCTGATTTCCGTAAGTCATATTGATAGAAGCGTTTGTTTTTTTCTAAATTCCCTAACTTTGAGATTTCAGGTCAAGCCTTCCCTTGCTAATCCAAGATGAAAAGTAACAAAATTTCCCAGTTCCTTTACACGTCATTCATTTGCAGGCAGGAGCTTGCAAAAACCATTCCCAATTTCCTGTAAATGTTACATTAAAGACTAAGCAATCAAGACCTCTCTTTTTCACTAGTGTTAAAAATCAAAGGACAGCACCTAAAGGGCCATATAAACTTTCAGTATAATGCAAAGAAACTTTGCTAGCCCTAAAGAAGAAAAATTATTCAGTACTTTGAGTACCTCAGCATGAACCATTGTTACTCTCCTAACAAACAGTAAACATTTAAGTCAGGGGAAGGTTACAGTCAGTGTTCAACTGAGGCTTGGTGGACCCTAAACTCTCCTTCCTGGTTCACATCTTACTTCAGCTGTGGACATACAAAGACTCAGGAAAATGCAGGAAAGGAGCTGTTCATCATCCCTTAAGAACCTAAAGGATTTTAAGAACTTCCCAAGTTAATACAAGATAAACTTACATGCACTTTTATCTGATAATCTAAACAACCAGCATCAATGGCCTAACGGTTTGTTTCTGTTGCAGCATGTTAATGTCTGAATTTCCAACAGCTAATAAAAGTTTTGCTCTTTGCTTTGGAGGAGCTGCTGGTTAATAAGTACTCCAGTGAGCACAAGCAGTAGCAACTGTGAGCACGGGAACACACAATTACTTCTAGTATTTAGCTCACCATTTTCCTATACCACAGCTGAAGCACAACAGATTTTGATTATCAAGTTACCTAATTTGTGAACATACAGGATTAGCCTAATTTTCCCTCCCAGGTGCAAAATCCCAAACTATTCCTCAATATACAGCTAGCTGTATTCTGCAAATCCAGGAGGCATCATGGCTTAAGACAAGTATCTCTCTCAGCAGGTCAAATACATCACACCAGGCACAGGCCACTCCTGAAAACAAGTGTTTCAGGTATTGCAACTACCAGTAACACCAAACTGTTGATTAATTCTTGCCTCAGAGGTGGCTTATTCTAGAACTTGGATGTGAATAGTTTCAGTCAAGTCTACCAAGAATCCTCTGAATTTAATAAAGCCCCTTACACACCAGACTATTAAAATAACAAAACTTTTGGTAAAAATCTTCATCTGATATCCACATACGGCAATGCTCAGCTCACAAGATAGAGACACTAATTTTTTTGCAAGTCATGAGACAGTTCTTGAGTCTTTAAGAGAAGAGATCATTCCAAGAAAATTTCTGAGCAGGATTTGTACTACCACAGCAGCTCAGTACAGCCAAACAGGTTGAACAACATGGCTTGGTGCCACATCCCCGTGATAAGGAGGTGTGACCCACAGGGAACATTACTTAGTTTGCCAAGATTTTTCCTGACCAACTGGTCTTCACAAAGCCAGACAGAGCTCTACACTCCAGAGAACAACACCCACAGATCTCATCTCCAATTACAGAAGATGACAGCTGCCATCAATCCTAGAAAAGGTAAATTTGGTTCTTGGGTGCACAGACACTGTCCTAGAAATGCCTTGGTGAACTGAAACGTGAAAAGCTAGGTGCTTCTAACAATTTCTTCTAATATTTAATCTTGTTACTTAAGAATAATCTAAGCATACAAGATGCATCAGTACTTATAATAGGAAAAAGATGTTTCAATTACATAGTAACCATCTTTTCAAACAGACAAAAGCTGTTTAGTTGGGATACTGACGCATCAAACCCACTTTTACAGTTGTTTGCTTAGTTGGCATATATCAAGTCTGCAAAACATTATGTCATTTTCAAGGTGGAACATACGGATAGCAAACCTTTTGGGGACGAAAGTGTAAAGATCTTCCCCATTCTGTGCAGAAAGCTTTTATTAAAAAGTTTGCAAGTTGTCCTTTCACATCAATGATCTCTGCATATCAAAGCCGAGGTCGTGTTGGTATCGGAAATATCATCCCATATGGGTTTTGCTGTGCATTTTAAAAATATAAAAATATACACATGCTTTTAACAGTGTACAATAGAGCACATTCAGATGATCTATAAAGTGCCTTGTGGGCACAAAGCCTTTGCAGTTTAAAAGGAATTCTAAAGATCACTGTTTGGAGGCACTACTTGTGTTTTAGTTTTGAAGCCCCAATTTATTTCCATACAGAGCAGTGGTCACTGAACCTTGCACTGGGCAGTTTTATATATTTTTTACACCTGATGGCTAAAGCAATCCACAACAGAAATGAAGCAACATCTTGCACTCTCATAAGGGGTTTTAACAGCACTGCTGGGATTTGCTATATGCCAATGTGTCTTTATATGCACAAGAATCTAAAAGACCACTCATACATTTAAAATTAAGCTGGTGGCCTTCCTGTCACTAAACCACATCCCAAGGACTGAAAATGGGTTTTAGCTGCTAGGAATACACTATGCTCTTGTGACAAATAAAAAACACAACTCTTTTCCTTTCTTATATAGAAATCCAATCAAGACTCAGATGCACAAGGAATACAGAACTACACTCCAAAGCTTTTAACACTCCAAATGCATTTAATGAGTAAGCACGTTCTGGACCAAGTTATTTGAGAACTCAGTAAAAACATCACGGTAAGCCAAATCATCAGGCTTCAGCATTAGTAAAAGCAATAAAAAATAATAATTTTGAGAAATGCTTCAGGGAAAAAAAAATTAAAGCCCAGCCAATAGTAAAGACAGCACTGGCATATCTTTCACCTCCCCAGCCAAAGTTTATAGTAAAAGAGTTTGCTGTATAAATTAGTACATCTTTTTTACTCATCTAAAAAAAAAGTTTTAAAATAGGCCATACTTTGGGTTTTTCCAAATTAAGTCTACCATGACTATATCAAACTGTGTGGAATGAAAGTAACTAACCCACCAAGTGTCTGTTTTTGTTGTAGGACAAATATTTAGGAAAGATAAAACACTTGTAAAAGACCCTGACATTTCACCTACCCTCAAGGTCTCACCTGTAAGTCTTTCTTCAGTTTCAGTAAATCCTCATTGTCTGCATTGCCAGATAAGGCAGCCTCGACTTGCTGGAGCTGAGCTTTGTAGCTGGCCAACTGCTTAGCAAGGTCTTCTGACATCTACAAGAAATACACACACACACACACAAACCCCACATCAAAACAATAGCCTTGCTGCTTTTTAATCATGCCTTGTAGTCCAAGTGAGGTGAAATGACAACAAAAAAAAGCTGTTACTAATATGTTAGAAACACAGCTCATTAAGTTTCAATGATAAGTATTTGTTCAGTAATTTGACTATAGATACCCGCTCATTTAATTTCTGTGCGGTTCCGGCTGCTCTCAAGAGACTTCTGAAGAACAGAAGGCTTAAACACGTGCCTGTGTACGAGGTGCACGCATAGCTTACAGCGTGTGAGCAGCAGGGCCTTGAGCAAGCCTCGCAACTCCCCAGCTCTTTAGAAAATGAGCGCACGTCCCCAACAAACCCCGCGCACTGCGGTGTGTGCCCTCCGGGTGCAGCACACCGCGAGCNGGGAGCCTCAGCACCGAAACCCTCTGCGGCACCCGGCAACCGGCCCTCCCCGGGGCTTCCCGTGGGCTCGGACGGGCGGAGCAGCGCGGGAGAAGAGACGGGCCTGGGAAGGGCCCGCGCCAGCGGGCAGGCCCAGGCCAGGCGCAGGCCAGGCCCCGGGTCGCTGAGAGCGGGCAGGCGCTCGGGGCCGGCAGGGCCCATCCAGCGGACTCACCTCGGCGGTGCGGAGTGCGGGCCGTGCCCGGGCCGGGGGCTCCGCTCCGGGTCCCGTCANCGGCCCGCGAGCGCGTCACGCGGGCCGCGGGTCACGTGGCGGAACTCCCCGCCCACAGCCCCGCGAGGGGGCGGGGCCGAGGCTGAGGGGCCGGGGTGGGGCCCGGGGTGGATCGCGACCGGGATCTTGAAGTTCCCTCTTTTCCGAGCCCTTCTGTGGCTCTTAGTTGGAGGAACGGTGGCTGATTTGTGCTTTCGGAGCACACTGTGCTGGAGGGGACCGGGGGTCCCTGACTCTGCCTGGACCCAGGAGGTTTGCTCACTCACATCTTTGTTCCTGTATTTTGTCAAATACAGCAACACCGTCTGGCTACTTACATGATCATCGGAACTACTCAAAACTTAATACCAAACAATTTAGAAGAGAGTAAGATGTTCGTCCTGCAACATGAAATTAAACTGAGGGGAAAAGCTCAGTGGCTTCTTCAAGTCTATCACAGGAAGAAATACATACTTCTAGTGGAAAGCCAGTGATTAATTTGGTTGTGAGCCTGTGAGCCAGGCAAATTAAGCATGTGCCCAAAATTTTTCTTCATATTAGCAGGAAGATCAGTGTCTCCTGCAAACATCCTGCCCCTCATGGTCACAGGCACATGGTGCTGCACAGGAAGCTGACTTCACTCGTTGGATTTGTTTATGTATTATGAGGAAAATATATCTGCTGTGCTCTATGACACTTTGGTGTATGTCCTCTGAGGATATCCTGACCCAGAATGAAACACATTTCTGTAGCTTGGCATATGATTTGATAGTTAAAATCCAGAAATTACTGGACACTGTTCATGGAAATTGATGATACCAACTATAACAATGAAAATAGCAGCAGCAACCTTTTAGTATTTTCATTATTATGCAATAATAAACTAGAAAAAGTTAAGGAAACTAAGATAAGACTCTTTCTTACAAGACTCTGTCAGAAATATCAGCACCCGTTGAAACACATAGAAATTTTTCGGTACAGAGCAATTCTAATGACTTTGTGAGCATACCTATCAGCTGGAATGGGTATTAGTACAATCAGTTTCAACTTCATGTTTCAGGACAAAAAGTCTATTCTGTATCTGTAGGATCAAAGTGATACAGAGAGGGACTGAGAAGACATCCACTGTCCAGCTATCTCCAAAGGCAGCAGCGGCAAAAAGGAGAACACTTCTGTGGTTGCCTCAGCAGGAGCAAGCATAAAGAGGCATTTTATTTCTATAAAAGGTTTGTGAGAGTTAAGATTGAAGTAGTTTTATGGTTCTATAGTAGAGCATGTAGTTTATAGCAGAGTATGGAGTTTTATGGGGTCTGCAGGCATCTAAAAAGAGGTACCAACATTGTAAGTTATATATGTTATATATAGGAAGACAAGCCAGATCTTGAAATGACTGATTTTTAGTTCCTACAAACTGGAAATTCTCAGTAATTGCATTCTTGAAACTGGATTTATCTTCAGCCAAAAAAGAGACCTTTTGTTCTGTGTTTGACTAGGGAAGCTCTTTTAAATTATTTTGTAGGAGGACATCTTCCTGCTTTCTTACAGATTACACTTTTAAAAAAATGTGTTTTATAGTTCATTAAATGTTTGCTGCTTGGACAGATACATACACAGTCGCACATTACTTATAGCAATATATATAAAACTTAGCAATAGAAAAAAAAAAAAAAAAAGGCCACTGAACTGGCTTTTACCGAAGACAAACTCTGTTGCCATTAGCATTGGGCGTTCGGCGGTGATTCCTGGTGGGAAGCTGTCCGACTGACCTGGCTGTACCTGGGGAGCAGCGAGGTGAAATTGGTGTGACTGGAGCCTTTGTGGCCGTGCTGGCGCCGCGGGGCAGCGGGAAGCGGCCGCGGCGGTAGCCGGGAATGGCTCAGCTGGGTGCGAAGGTGAGGTTTGCAGCACCGGGGATAGCCGGTCATGCCTCGGAAGGGGCTGCCTGCCTTTAAGGCAAACTGATGTGCGGTTGGAAGAGAAACTGGCGCGTCCCGCAGCCACGCTTGGCTTGTCCAGGAGGTGGTAGTGGTGCTGCGCAAGACGTCTGCATCGCCAGCCGTGTTAAACTGGCTGCTCGGGAAACAACTCTGCTACAGGTCCACAATTCCGCCTCTTTTTTACAGCCTGCTGCTTGATTTTTAAGGCTAGATAATGGGAACATATATAGGAAGTTGGTTTTGAAGGTAACTGGGGCTATACAGTCTTTTGAAACACGGATGTGCTTTGGTGAATAAGTATATGTAAATCCGCAACATTCTGCATACCTAAAAGTTAAATCCTGAAGCACTTAAGGGTCAGAAAGCTGAGTGCTGAGTGGCAACCAATGCTGTGAAGATGTTATTATGTCAAAATGATTTAATGTCCTGTTTTTCAGCTTTGTATGGGTATGTTGTTGTGCTCAGCACAGAGACCTGGCTGCTAGCAAAAAATTGGCTTCTGCAAACAAACCAGTCTGTCCTCATGACAGAAATTGCAACCCAGGTCTAGGCCAGAATGAAGATACTGGATCTTTTTAGGGTTTTCTGGTAGGCTGCCTGCATGGCAGGCATTGCCCTGTCAACGCGGCGGTATGTCAATCTTGAAAGCTGTTATGTATATTAATTTGGATTAAGAAAATATTGTATTAATATTTCAATTTTTAGGGTTGTTTTCCTTAAGGGGATTTTTGTTCATTTGTCCTGTGCCTCTAAGCAAAGTTTGCTTTATTTTGGGGGAGGGTTACTATTTGTCATTATGGATAGAACTGTCAACTTTGTCCATAGATGCAATTATGCAATTAATTCCCATTATGAGGCATTTTGTTGTTGTTGTTGCTTCTGCAAAATTTATTTCTACTGCTTGATTTTGTTGGGTTTTTTCTTTCTGCACTGGCCGTTTGAGTCTGGCTGAACTGAGCAGTTCAGAAGTTTGGCTCTCACAGAACCAAATTATAGAAAGAAATGCTGCTTGCCCAGGCTCTTGATTAAAATACACACTTACACTGTTGAGAAGTTCAAGTACCTCTTTGCTTTAAAGCATAGGCTAGACATTTCTCAGGGAAGTTCTGTGTAAGTCTCCATTTTTTGCCATTTTACTCTCCTGAAATTTGGCCTAATTGTCAGATTTTCAATGCCCGCTTACACAGAAGTGTGCATGGAAGAGAAGTTGGGTAGTGTGTGCATTCCTGAAGATAATTTGACTCTTTGCAGCCCAGGAATCAGTACAAATTGTGGTGCTAAGCAAAGAAACTGAGAGTTCAAACATGATCTGTCCTCTGAATTACTGTAGAAATGATGTCCCATTGGTGAAAAAGGCACAGTGACTAAAACTGAGGAAGAAAAGTGAATCAGAACTCGATGAATAAGATCCAGGGTGGGGCAGCATGGGGATAAGGAGAGAATATCAGAATTATGAAGAATGGACTGAAAACTTGCATCTTTTATGATGTCTTCCACTTCAGAGGGATTTGAGGCTCTTGGATTTCCATTCCCTTGCAACTGACAGCTTGTGAGAATGCCAGATTATGTGGGAAATGACAGCCTGCCAATGTGATCATTCACTTTACTGGCACAAGCAGCAGGTCCCTTTGCTGGGTCTTGATCAGGCCTACACAACACAGACTGTCAGATGGGATTTGCAGCTTCATGTGATCCTTTGGTTGGGAGCAATATTCTGAGTCTTTATCTAAGGCACTCTGCCATGTGCGTCAGGGAGCGTCAGCCCTGGAGGCCTGGGCACTGCAGGAGAAAGCAGCTGGACGTGCTGGTTCTTCTTCTTGGGGTGCCAGGAATTGTGCTCTTGAGACTCCTAATGTCCAGAAGGTGTTTGAGTGGCAGGAACACTGAGAAGATAAGGGAAGTTTGGAAAGGAGGGAGCAAGGGCTTTTGCAGAGGGTAGAGGAGCCTGGGAGGATTAGGAGAGGAGCTGAAACAGCAAGCCAGCAGTGTGGGAGGTTTGGGAAGCAGGAACTTGAGGTTAATATGGGAACAGTGTGGGGGTATTTTGGTTTCTGCATGGGGAGGGACCTGGGAAGTAAGGAACAAGATGGACTGCTGTGATGGATTGTGGGGCTGCTGTGGGGGAGAGGAGACCCAAGTCCTGAATAGTGAGGGTAGACAAGCAGGAGGGTATTGTGTGCACAGGGAGAGAGCAGCTTGTAATGAGCACATGAAGAGAGGGCAGGGGAGATAATGTGCAGCTGACAGCACTGATGACAGTGTGCGTTTTCCCCAGGACTGGGTTGCTGCCAGCTGTGTGCCACGCACTGGCTGGGGTTTGTGGCAGCTGGTCAGCAGCCACCCACCACGAGCTGTGTGGCCTCTGGGTGCTGGTGAGCTGTTCTGCTGTGCCCCACAGCTGCAGCTTCATGTGAGCAGTCAGTCTTTGGTGGTCCACCCCCACAGGAGCTACACAGGCCTGGTCTGAGCACTGTTCAGAACACAGGATTTACAGTGGCCAAGAATGTGAAGTTAAAAATAAGCAGTTGTTTGTGGGTCCTGCGTTGCTGTTTCCTGAATTTTAAAGGAAAGTGAGCTGAAAGAAGAGGAAGAGAGCCCTGTGAAGAGCTGAGTTTATTCTCCTGTGTAGGAGTGTCTACATATTGTGGGTGATGTATGGAATAAAAGCTCAGAGTGTAAACTTAGAGCTAATTGTCCCATGGGACTTGGAGTTGAGAACTGACCACAAAAGCTCTGATTCATCTGGAGGTAACTTTGCTACCACAGGGGCATGGTTAGATTGCTTTTAGGAACTGTCATACATTCCTAGGTTTTGAAAGTTCATAGCATTTTGGCTTGGAAGAGCTACCACTCCTGATCAGTGTTACTTATGCAATATGAGTAGTTTTGGGGGCAGTCAAAAATAGGAAGAGATTTGATACAGTTGCTTATTTATATTGTTTTATATTTATTGTTACTTATTTATAAAGAGGGTTTTGATTATTTTCTGCCTCTTCTGAAGTTAACAACATCAACAATTTAAGTAGTCACATGGACACCTTTGTACCTCAGTACCTCTTATTTCTTTGCTCTCCTTTAGAACAAGGGGTAATACAGATACCTTATGTTATAGAAATGAACACTTAAAAATGCTGCCACATAGTACTGATGAATATCAAATGAAATCCAGTGAGAAAATGAAGAATTCTCTTTTAAAAATAGAATTCAAGGAGTCCATGGCAAATAGTGAGTTCTACTGATGCAGAAACAGATTGTGATTAGCTGGCATCAGCAGCATCAAGGACTCTTGTATTGCGACTTTGTAATGCCACATTGTATTTCCATCCTGTGAACCTAGAAGTCTCCAGCAGTTAACATTTTTGTTTCTAAACTATGATAAGTTTATTTTTGCTAACTGTAGTGTACGTGAACCTTTAAAAAGGTTAACTATGCCATAGTAGCTGTAGAATTCACACTCATCAATGTGTTTCCTTTACCAATATAAACTACATGTACAATTTACATAAAATGCAAAATATGTGTATCACTGTCCAAACTTTTCCATCCTTCATTCTACTGACAGACTTTGAGACACATTTTCCTGAAGTGAGAGAATTTCTGAAGTGTGCACATAGCCGTGAGAGATGGCATTCACCCACCCTGTTGCATGAAGGAACTTGTTAAACATTCCTTCTACATCATGTTAGTCACTACTTGAGCAGCAAGGCTGCTTTCATGTGGTTTAGCATCCTGTTCTGGTAATCAGAGTGTTTGGTAATCAGAGTGTTGTCTTACATCCTACAGCTGATCCAACACTTGGAGAAACTGGAAATCCTTCTAAAGATGTTTCCTCTGAAAATGAAACTGAAATGTCTCTTACAGAAATTGTCTTGCATGTAATTACAACTGTCCACAGATGAAATCAGATTGGATCCTTGGCCAGCAAATAATGCTTTGCAGAGGCTCCTAATAAAAGTAGAGTGTATCAGATGGGCATTTAGAGCTATTTTTATCATTATTTATATGTAATTTGAAAGAAAAAATAGTGAAGCTACTAGTGGATATTTCTTTAAATGTTAAACTTAATGAAAACATATTGTGGTGTCCATCTTAATGGGAAACTGGGATAACAGGTTGCAAAGGGTACAGTAAGATATAGGCAATTTAGAAATGTAACAAGATTTGGATTCTTGTTCACACAGAGATGTCAACACCATGTTTGGGCTTTGGGATAATTTTTGCTCATTGCATATTGGCTAAAAATCTATGAGAGGACTTTGGTTGGAGTTTTTTTTAATTTTTCTTTCAAGTTTCATCTTGCACTGCCTAAGTGCAGTGCTATCTACATCTTTTAGTTACAAAGAGGAAATTTGTAGTTAATATGTTGTGCTGTTTCATACTCTGGAATGAGGATTTCCATGAGGATTTTCATTGCTTGTGCTATGCTTCCTTTGTGAGAAGGTTTCAGTTCTTTGGTGTAGTTGTAGATCTGGAGTATTTCCAAAGTTTTAGATCTGCAGGAGCACTTAGCTCTTAGCTTAGTACTTTGTTGACTCAGGGACAGATGATGGATTCTGATTAGGTGCCCTGCAGTTAAGGGGATGTTTGTCCTCATCTTGGTCAATCCTATTCACATAATTTGGTGAGAGGGTGCAATATGCTTTTCAATGGAATTTGAGCCTGTACTGTTACCAGCAGAGAGAGCTTAAACAAAAAAAGCAACCAATAGCCATAGGAACAAGGTGACATTTTTTTGTCAGTGACCATTATAAAATGGGTATGACTTGATACTATTACACTATCTTTTGAATGAGGCAGCATGCCTGTAACTTGAATTACTGAGATGCATGTGATTTGCTCTGAGGTTTTAGTTTCATGCACAGTCAGGAATGTCCTGAACTATTTCAGGAGAGGTGCAGGCAAGACCATGTGTGGATAGATACCTGTTCTTCCTGCGTTCAGAAGGAGAATTTGATCTGTAGGTTTTACTTGAGTATGAGAAGCCACAGTGTTTTACAGCCTGTGTAAGGATGGACAGCTAACCAGCTCAAGTGCAACTGAGAGCTCAGCCTTCTGAGTTTGAGGGCTTGGTGGGTTTTCAAGTTAGGGGTTTTTTTTAAACATTGGTTTCAAAATTGCCAAGGGATTTGCCAGTCAGGCATATAAGCATGAAAACCTAAATATAGATCCAAACTGTTGAAAGGAGTGCTGATCCATAGATTTTATCTAGAGACAGATGACTTATGTATCTAGCTTTTTTTCCCTTTTCTATCCTTCCTCCCACACCTGATGAAACTATTTAGATTTGAAATGTTGGAAGGCCACATACCTGAAGCGGCAGTGGGCTTGTTTAAACATCATTTTCCGGTACTGGTTTTATAGATCCAGAGATGACTAATAAGGAAGTTTCTTCATTCAGTATTCATGGATGACCAATTTTTGCTAGCATGAGGAACAAAGCTGGTATGAGAAGGTCATGTTGCCCAGGGAGCAATTCAAATCTCCAGAGTGAGTCATGACACTGGTATCTTAAGATACAGAGAGAAAACATGGTGCAAAACTCAAACAGGGCTTTTTTCTTCTGCCTTTTTCACTTTTTGAGATATTTCAAAGCAGACTTATTTTACTAGCACTCCTGGCATCAGTATTCCTAGATTTAGGGCATTTATTTGGGGTCTCCACCTCCCTTTTACTGTAATAGAATGAAGAGGGTAGCTGCCTTCTAAATCAGAATGGTGACCATAGAAAATACTATTGTCATATATCTAGATGAGTTTTCATAATACATTTCTCCTTTTTTAGTTACTTTGGTGATTTGAATATACATTGCAGTAGTGGAGAAGGTAGAGTTGTTTCCTTTGGCAGGCACAACACAGCACAATTACCATATCAAATTACGGCATATCCTAAAATGATACTGATAATGTTAGTGGTCTAAAGGCAGTAAATGCATCCCTAGATGTGATGTACCTCAACAGCTCTGTTCTGTATCAGAGACTCCTCTACAGCAGAATTGCTGTGTACATGGAGCACAGTTTCCTCCACTCTCCTCCCAGGATCACTGCTGAAGTCAAAAGGGCAGGATATTTGCAGCTGGCAAAGCTTTTAGTGGCATCTTCAATTAACTCAGTGGATCTCTCCTAATTCCATTTCCCACTGCACTGAAAACTCCCTACCAGTAGATGATGATGCTTTTCAAACCATGAAACCATATTAAAAGTTTAATCTGGATAATATATAAAGCCAATAACATAATCAAAGTTCAATAAAATCTAGGCATGGTTTCAGACTAATGTAAAGCAAGGCAAAATTAGGCTTTGATACAAATTTAAGGCTAACCTTGAGGGAGATCTTCTCAGGAACTGTGGTGCAAAGTGGTTGAAGTATTAGATCATCTATGTTAATACCTTTTTTTTTTTTTTTTCAGTGAAACCTTTTGGGAAATAATCTTCCTTTTCTTTGGGGCATCAGTATAGATCTGAGCAAGGAAACATTATTGGTTTTGAAACTTTAAATCAATGTGGACTAGTCCTGTCATCAGTTGTATTAATAATACAAGTAATTTTAGTACAGTGTTTGGTAGATATTGAATCACTTCTTTTTCAGAACTCATCAAGGTTTCAGACAATATATTTACATTTACGTGGTATTAAAGAAGTCTCTGTCAAGGCCCAAAGAAGCTTCTACAAAAATGTGTTGATTTGAGAAATTTTTGAAAAGTTCTAATTTGTTCATTGGAGAAATTGTTAAAAGCAAGGATAAAAAAATTGTTGTAAGCAGATGTCAGTATCCTTAGCACAGAAGCAGGAAGAGAGGAAGAAGAATACAGAATAATAGGAGGAAGGAAACTAGGCATGGTTTAACCTACAGGTGAGAGTTAACAATTTGTGCTCTGCTGCAGGAAGAAATGCAAAATTGAGCCAATGTTTAGCACATACCCAATTGACATGCTAAACTAGATAAAAGTATATTCATCTCAAAAGAAAAAGAACTGTCTCGTGGAGCTGTTTATTTTCATTCGATAAACTGACCTCTATATTTGTCTTCAAAGCTATAAACAATGCAAGCCAGCATGGAGCATCTTCACTGTGGTTTGCTTTTGTGTAAAAATGTATTTAACAGTGATTGTAAGTTTATTTAGATGCTAATTCTGTAATAACATAGCCTTTAAGTGAAGTTTTAATAATTTTTACTTTACAATTTTCTTTTTTTTTTCAATGTTTTTTCATTAAGATAGACTTTCACTTGAAGAAACTTTAAGTGTGTCTGTAGTTCACTTGGCTGGGGACAAATCTCTGAGATGCAGCAAGATGTAGACATCTCCTGGGCAGAATGTAAACAGCCTATTTGGAAAGCAGCATCATTCACACAGGTAGCATGAGGATCTGGGCACCAGTGCAAGAGGCTCTCCATGTCTAAATTCAACATCTGTGTAAAAACTGGAGGTAAGGTGCAGAAATATAACTGTCTTAGGGTTCAAAGACTGGTTATACTCTTTAGTCATTTAGGAATCCTGCATTTCTGGTTTCATGCAGTTGCTCAAGTAGGCAGGTTTCATCTTCCTTTTGCTTCACTTGAGCCTCTCAAAACAGAGGATGTGAAGCCAACTTGTGCATGCACCCATGTTTAGACTCTGCTCAAGCTTGTGAGGAAAGGTAACAGAGATGCCTCATATTTGTCTGGTGATCCAATGAAGGCAGTTATTTACAGTTCTCATGGAAGGGCCAGGCTTTGCTAGATCAGATTTTTCAGGCAGAGGACTTTTAGGGATTACATGGAGAGAGTGACTTGAAACCTGGATGCCTGAGGTATTGGTAGGGGTTTTATTCTGCCAGGGATTTGCAATTAAACCCTGGGCAAAGTTATTTGCCTCTTGTCCTTGCTCCCCATGTGCAGAGTGGGAGCACCATGGGTAGAAGCTCACAGGCACAGAAGCACTGCCGGTTGCTCAGGCTTCTCTGCTGGAGCACATAATGAAAGGAGTGTGCTGGGTCGCTCAGCTAAGTCATTTAGTTTACCCATTGTCGCCTAAAATAGCGTCGAGTGAGCGTGACGCATGCTCTGCTCTGCTGAGGCCCACAGAACATATGTTGATGTACGGGCTGGGAGCCCTTCGTTCCTCTTCCCTCCACGGCCGGCAGACATCGCCTTCCTCTGTGCGTGCTGCCGCTCTGGCCCTCGCCTTCCAGGGCGTGGTGACGTGGAGGCGATGACGGAGCCAAGGCTTCTGAAGCACATCTTCAGAGAGCTGCTGCTCACAGGAGAAATTAATATACATCAGGTAAATCTGCGGCTGTAAATGAAACCTTGGGACACTTCCTCAGCCGTGACTAATCCTGTGCGCGCTGTGACTCAGCTGGTGAAGCATTTATCAGGAGAGCTCCCAGAGCACTCAGCTATAAGCCTGTAAATAAAAATATCTTGTTTTCTTATAGCAAACAGAATCGTTGAACCTAATTTCATCGCCTGTTCTTTACCCCATCAAAAATATGCCGCCCAAATGTTTATAGCCATGCAAGAGAGGAAATATCATTGATAGTAAACACACTGCCTAAATTCACATGTGTTTGGCTCCTGATTTCCAGCTTCAAAATCTTAAAGCTCTGGAACCTGATTGACTCCAAATTATTTTATGAAAATGTGCTTTTGGTGTGCTTTGTGGTTTATGAACTGCATGGTGATGAAACCAGATGTAATTCATTATGTTTATGTTATTGGTAATCTGTGTATGTTGGCTGAGGTTAGTTAGAAGAGACTGTTACACTCACAGGGTTTTTTTTGATGGACTTGGAATAGAACTTAAAATAGTATATTATTCATAGTTTGGATACCCCACAAAAAATCCTTTCAAAATTCTAGGCTGAATCCGAACTTGACATCTGATTTATTCTAAAACAGGAACCAACACGTTCAGATCCTATCACAAATGCCTGCAAAGCTGTTAGGCTTATTATACTTTCCCATATTTCATTGTGGTTTTGTTGACTTTTTGGCTAAGTCAACCCCTCAAATCAAAAGTGCAAATTTTCTTTCTCATTTTAGCTCAATTGTAGCATTTACTGCAAATTATAATTTAAGCCTGCATCTTGCACTTTGGGTTTGTTTTGTTGTTTATAAACTCCACCTGCCCTACGATCTTTGTGCACAAAATGTAGAAACTCTGCTCCAGATAAATGTACTGGGAGCATTGCTGTCAGTGAAGTAGCCCTAATTGTAATAAGGATGCTTTTTTTACAGCTCTAAAAACCCTAAAGTGTGGCACTGTCACCTCTCATATCAACTGATACTGCCAAACAGGTTTTCTGCGTTACTTTGTATACTACTGGAGTCCAGCATCATTTTTCCATACTCTTTCTTTCATGAAAAAATTTTCTTCTTGAATACAATCAATGTGTTCAGAATTTCAATATTTTAGATATATGTTTTGTTTGCTATCTTAAGGCTGGCTTTGAAGAGTCTGTTTAAGAGAACCTTTAATCCAAATATGTCCTAAATAACCCATTTGCTTGCTGTTTGAAATCAGGAATGGCAAACATCAGCTGAGTACAAAGGTTGTGTTTGACCTTTGAGCGCTGCTATAAAAACAGTATTTCACATGTTCTGTATTTTTCCTGGTTTTTTAGTTCTGGGAAGTGTGAGTGGATAGAAACAACTTCATTTTATATGGTGATAAAATTTCTTGCTGTGAAAATGTAATTACTTGAAAATATCTCAGTCGTGCTTCTCAGTTGTGCTTCTCACTTTTGTTGGAGACACTGAATCAAGCTGTTGGGTAGGGTGTGATTAGTTGATCCTGGAAAATAAAACAACTCAGGGTGTCTGTTCATTATTTAGACTATTTGTCCTTTGGTCATCTGGATTATTCCATCTGGAATATGCAGTAGGTAAAATTTTATAGTGGGAGCCTTTTGCTAAACGTGAAACAGATGGGAGGATCCCAGCCTGCATCTCAGTAAGCAGGATTTTGTGTGTAAAAACTGCATCAGTTTTGACAGACCACCTTACAGGCAACAAACAGTTCCAAAGCTGAAACACTGGTAGAATGAGTTATACCAAGGCTCTATGTAATCCATAGGTATAAAACACTTCTCTGTGTTTCCCTATAACACCTTGCCTGAAATCAGCCTAGTTCTGTCTAGCAAAACTACTTAATTTCTTAGCTGAGATGGTGCAGACTTGTTCTTGCTGTAGATTTGTGTCATCAGGTAAGTACACACATGGTACTTGGCATGAGAATGTCCTTGCAAATTAGAAATACACCTGCAAATACATTTTAGAGATGCTGAAATATCTCACTGCATGAAGCTGACACATATTCAATCAATTTAGCATGTTTCAAAGCCAAGAAAATGCAATTGCAGGTTCTTCTTTTCATGGTGCTCCTGCCAAGGAACCCAGATGGGTGAGTTTTGGAAGATGGTGCCGTGACACCTCAGGGTCCTATCTGCAGTGTGCCAGTCACACAGACACCTTGCTTGTCAGTTCTTCCCCCCACCCCTCTACAGTAGTTGCAGTGTTCACAGCTCCCCACTTTTCAGCTATAGTTCATTACAAGACAGGTAAGCTGGCAGATTTAGCTCACAGTAAAATTCCTTTGGATGTTGAAAAGGTCAGTGGATACTTGAAAATTAACAGGTTTTTTATCATGAGAGGAATAAAATGCCCTGGTTTTTCACTTTAGAACATCGTGTCATTCTTGCTGTTTGCTTTTTGAATAGTGTGTCATACACCAATGGCACCTGCCAAATATCGAGCAGGCATTTGAGTTATTTGTGTCATCATTCTCAGTGGAATAAATGGAAGCGGCTTGGGTGAGAGCATACAAGGCAGTCTTCATACAGCAGCCTGTCTCTTTGCAAAGCAGCTGTGAATTTAATGGGAATATAGATGAGAAGGGGCTGATAATTAGGCTGCTGGATGTTTTAGCATTATTATTGTTAATTTCTAAAAATCAACTAGATAATCCAGAGAGTTCTGTTGAGATGCATGTATTTTTGCTTTTTCATATCCTAAGCATGGTTTCAGCTGGGTGATGTGGTAAGTTACAGCTCCTGGTAGGGAGTTGATATTAGAAGGGACTTAAGGGTTCCTCAGATATGAAAGGAAGAAGACTGTAATGAGCAAGATGAATTTTCCCTTTGCTCCCTCCACCCCTGAAATCCAATCATGCAATTCTTACATGATTTATTACTGATGTGATTTATATACTTTTTATAGTGGCTGTGAGAGTAGGTATGAAAATAGATTTCTGTGGTGATCCAGTCTTGTGCTTGGAGACAAGCTGTTGCATCATGCTACTTCCAGCCATCCCCATTTACCCAGACAGCCTCTGGTGTCTATACCCAACTGCTCTCTCTAGACTGCAGAACAACATTCCAGATCATGCTTTACTTCCCATAACCTCCATCCTAATCCCTTGGCCTTTTCTACAGCGTTCACAATTAAATGCTAACAATGAGTTGCCTGGGAAAGCAGTTGTGTGTTACAGCTGAATGCTGTGCCAGGTCAGCAAGTTTGTGCGTGGCTGCCTGCGCCTCCTTCCTGTGCCAACACAACAGGCATTCTCTTTTCCTAGACTATGAGACACAGAGGTGGCCAAGTGCACTTGCCACTCTGGGGGGTTGATTAGGGAAGGGAGATGGCAGTTTGCTGCAGCAAAATTGAGATTATTTAAGGGTAACAGGGAAAGATTCTTTCTGCCTTTTGCAGCCTGCCTGGGGAGAGTAGTACCTCATTACTCTTGGTTTACAGGAGTAAACTACAGCTTGTTTTGCTTTTTGGGATGCAGCAATAGCATCTTGAAACACTAGATCAGGGACACTGCTTCTACAGCATCACCTGAGATAAAAATGTGTGAAAACAAATATTAATTCTTTGAGATTTTTCCTGCTTCAGCTGAGAATATGGTCCATGTGCACAGGCATTTCTGTAATGATAGATCTGACTTGGCATATGAATTTGGCACTGAGTGACAGCTCTGTACCAAGTACTGCCCAGATGGTAAGCTCTTCTAAAGCTTTGCTCCTTTTCCTCTCAAACCTCGTTATTAGTATCTTTTGCATCCTCACATGATCGGGCATGAGAGCAAAGGCTGACTTACAGCAAGGTGAGGGTCAAAAGTGGGATGGCTCCACAAATGGAGGGAAAAGAGGCTG
>VZUA01060737.1:0-18072 GCA_013401035.1 Horornis vulcanius | reverse complement strand
GACCTCTTTGTTGGTGTGGCAGGAGGGGCAGGAGGCTCGGCGCGGGGCTCCTCCTCCTCCTCCCGGGAGCGGGGGCACCGGGCAGGCCGGGCTGGCCGCTCCGTGTGCGGGGAAAGAGCGTTATAGGGCGGGGTGGTGGGAATGCAGCCCTCCGTGGGCAACTACCATGACCTTGCTTTTAAAAATGACTCTTAAAGCAAAAAACGTTTCTCTGGGATAATTTAACCTCTCTAGATACGCGGGCTGGGGGTGACCGGCCATGGCTTTGATTTTTTTTGCCTTTTAATTCTTAAATTTCTTTCAAATGGAGTGAGCTGTCTCTTTGCAGAATTTCTTTTGATTTCTGTGGCGTTACATCCTGCTTTCCTTCCAAAGCTTGGTTTTTTATGCCTTTCTTCCTGGAGCAGTACCATCAGTGAAGTTTGACCTGAGCTCTTTTAATAACCTACAAAAACATATTCCACTTGATTATTTATTCCACTCCCCAGCTACAATAATGTTTTTGCACATATGGTGTGGTTTTGCATCTCAGTGTTGTACAGAACAGGCTTGCTGAAGGCTTTCAGGCAATCTACAAATCCTACACACATTGGCCTATCTGATAATATAAACACAAAGGGTGTTATGCTTGTTCGGGGATGGAAAGTATTACTTGCCCTAGGGCATGTGCATGTGGAATTGAGCAAGTTTACTCATTGCAGCTGGGTTTTACCTACAGGTGTGGAGACTTAACCAGTGATGGTGTTGCAGGTCATGTGAGACCTGGTCTCAGTTCTAGAGGTGCCAACAAATGCTTTTCCAGGGTAGAATAGTAACTGACATTCTTCAGTGCTTGAGTGCAAGTATATCCGTGTATTAGATAATACACGGAAATGGAAATGGTTTAAACTGTAACATGAAATGCATCTGGGCCAAACTTATTTAAGGGTGCTGTCAAAGTGATTTCACTGACTTACTTGAGTGTTCCATGTATATAAAATGAAGGGAAGCTCTTGATTCTTCTAATAGTAGCTAATAAAAATGTTTATTTTCAAATACTCCCCTGCTTTGATCTCGGCCTCTGGGCCCTTTTTCCCCTCTTGATTCAAAGATGTGTAACACAGGCTAGTTTGACAGTAGGATGCATAACATGGGGTGCCAGGGCAGGGACCAGATACATTGCAGGCTGCCTGCAGATGCTGATGGTTTTCAAGGCCAGCTGGGCGAAAGTGTTATAAGAGAATAGAGAGAGAAGTATCTGCTGAACCAAAACTAATTCAGAGTTGCAGAGGATGTACAAAATTGTACTCTGAAACAAGGAATTTTAATGTCTTCCATTGCAAAAGTTCCCAAGGTTTTTAGACCACTGGCTTGCATAAGCATTCAGAGTAATCTTGTGGGCTGCAATATACTTCGTGGAAACTTCTAAATCAGAGATAAGGTGATCTAAGAGGGTTCCAGGTCCTGTAGATTTTGGACTGTGTGTTCTAGGCAGAAATAGGGTTGCCTTTTGTGTGTGGTCTTTGTATTTTTACTTTTAACGCTGCTCTGTAATCACCAAGGCTTTTGATGGCTTATGAGGTGTGCAGGTGTAACCTTCTTTGCAAATGCTTTAGGTAGAATTGTTATGCAAATATTAAGGAATAAATGTTTCAATATGGTAACAACTGAATTTATTTTCTGTCTGTTATTTACTGAAATGGCTATTTACTGTGTATGTGTTTTGGTTTCTTTTTCATCCTTCCTCAACTGCCTAAATTATTTGGATGCTTATTGTTTAAAAGATGCATGGAAAGTATACATTTAGCTCCTCATTTCTGAAGATTGATCCAGAAGAATCCTGAAGATTGATTCTGGGCAGATACAAACATTCTTCTTAATAGTCTCCTGAAATGTATGGTGTGCTGTTTCTTAACCTTCATTTCCCACCTTCCCAATCCCTCCCCTTGGCAAAGGAAGTGCTCTGTATGTATAGAGTTTTACTGTATTTGTTATTTCTAATATGTATAGTGTTTCACTTTGGAAATTGGACGCTTTCAGGCTTGCATAGTTTTTTTTTTGTTGTTGTTGGTGGTTTTTTTTTTTGTTTGTTTGTTTGTTTTTGTTTTTTTTTAATAAGGCTAAATGTTTATTGCTGTAAATGCTTCCTTTAAAAAAACCCTTAGTCCTTAATTCAAAACCTGCAGAAACAGGCTTCCATTTATGTTATGGAAGGATCTCTTGGCATTTGAATGCTCTTTAAAAATCCAGTTGAAACTACTTATGTTGCTTGTCTGCTGTGAAATTCACCACAGTTTTGCCACAGATTCTGAAATACTTTTTTAAGGTATTCTTGTGTGTGAAGAGATAACAATCTTGGTGTTCCAAGCTTATAATTAACAACTGCACATTTCTCCTTAACTTTAAATGATTTTTTTTCTTTTAAGTTATTAGGACTAATTCTTGATTCTTTTTCTGTTCAAATTGATTTCCTATAAGCTTGATACTAAAATTGTTGTTGCCCATACTGTCGTTTTTATTGTTGGATAAATGCTGCTTGATATGTGAACAGATGGGATGCTTATTAATCACTCCTAGCTGAATATGCAGACTAATGGTAAAATGAGGACTGACAGAAAAATATACTTCAGCTCAATGGTCAGTTGTGTTGCAAACAAAAGAAATACTATATACAAGCTCATTTGTATGTACACTTAAACCAAAAAGGCAAACTTTGATTCTGTGGTGCTACTGGACAACTGCTTGCTGTAATTACTGGTTTTTGAGTACTAAACAACAACAACAAAAAAAAAAAAGACAAGCACACAGCTGACAACCTTCCATTACTTTATTGATGGTACATCCAGCATTTTTTGATTTTATGTACATATATAAATATATATAAAAGTGTGCAGAAAAATGTCTTAACCCAGTTATTCTTCTAACTATGAACTATGGCTAAGGTGTCCATCATTGTAATCTGTGTCCATTCAAAGATTTACCGTTCCCCTTATCTGCTGAACAAAAGTTGAAATATCTCAAGTCTGATGTTTCAATTTTTGTGAAATAAGAATGATCAACAGTGAGTATCCTGTTTCTCACTGGAATCTCAAAAGTCGTGGAAATGCCTAGGTCTATAGTACGAAACTGATTGTTCAGCTGTTGGTTGCTGGCAGAAGAGGAGCTGGGGCTCCTGCTGAGAGGAGTCAGCACTGTGCCCCTGTAGCCCTGAAGGGTCATTACTGGCTGGGCTGGGTTGGGTTGTGCAGGGCCTGAGCTGCAGGTACCAGGGAGGAAGGAACTGTTCCGGCTGTGAAACTCCCCTGCGGAGCTGCCCGGATCACACACACCCACACTGTGTGAGAGGCAGTGGGGGATCCAGCACTGGGTTCCATGGGTGGGTGGGGGCTCGAGGACCTGAGGGTGCTCAGAGGACTGGGTTTGCAACCTGAGGAAGAGCAGGCTGAGGGAGAATATAATCGCTGCATTTAACCAGCTTTAAGCAAGGGGTTATAGAGGTGATGGAGCCACTTGCCCCTCTGAATGAGTCAATGGCTGCAAGATGTAAAAATGGAAATTTCAGTAGGTCATGAGGGAATGAATTTCTTGGTGTAGCAGTCACCCCCTCTTACAGATCAAGAACCCAGAAGGGTTGTGGAATCTTCATTCATAAGAGACTTCAGACTCAACAGGGTCCACAGCAGCCTGAGGGGAATACAAATTTGAAGTTCTACCTGTTTTGTAGATGATCTACCAAGGTTGCTTCAAGCCATATTATAATTTTACTGTTTATAGATTTTAAAACTTCTATTTTCCAAGTAGCTTGAGGAAGTTGGCAAAACAAAGGCACAGTGATTTAGGTAAACCAAGTTGCTTGGAACTGTGTTAGAAGTTGTGAAGGGAAAAGTAATGAGATGCGATAAACATCTTAGTTCAAGTCTGCTGCTGGCAATACAGATATATCTGTCCTGCATTGAACTTTCCAGCTGACTAGGCCAGAAGTGCTTCCAGGATAACATAGAGGCCAAAAAAAGGGGTATGGTACCTGTCATGCCTGTGATCACTGTGATGAACTTAGAAACCCAACTCCAAAGAAACAGCTGGCAGTCAACAGCCTGGTAGCAAGCTGAAGTTAGTCCAGGTCTTGCTTTCTGTATTGGAGGAACAAGTTGGCAGCTGCTGCTGCAGGGCTTTGATCTGCTGAATGGGTGATGGTTCCTTATGCTTAGCTGGAGTGTGGTTATCCCAGCAAGCAGCTTCATGGAGCAAACCGAGTTCCCCTGGTCACAACAGCAGTCTGTGACTGCAGAGGGGTGACAGGACTAATGGCAGCTGGAAGAAAGAAAAAGGGCCATGGTAGATCCATAAATTTCTCTTTAATGCATGTACTGCTTTGAGAAGATGTCCCGCATCTGATTTGTTTTTGTAAGTTCTTACATATTTGTCTATTTAGCAAAACCAACCAGAGGTCTTAGTGAAACTGAGGTGAGTAGTACAGACAGTTAAAACGCAGAGTAAGTGTTTTGTATCATAACAAAGCAGCTGTCCAGGTATAAACCTGTAGTATTTTAATATGTGAATACAGCTGCTCATGTATGACTCTTGGAAGACTTGTGTAGGAAATCTGGTGTTAGGGATGGCACATCCTTGAGAATTGTAGATGTATTCTTTAGTGGCTTTAACACCTAAGATGATGTTGGAGTAAGTACAAGTCACAATGCTTATTTGCAGTACCATGTAAAAATGCATAGTTTTGAAGATGTAATCCTAATGTTAAGTTTTACTATGGAAACAGCAAAAGTGAATGCTATGGTTGACATGCCAACCAGCATAAATCTTGAAAAATTCTGGATTGTTCATTGTGTTTTGGATAGTGACAAACATCCTGGTCACCTTCACAGAAGAAAGAGTAGTAACATGAACATGATTTTCACTTCAGAAAGAAGTGAGTACTTGGAGACACACAGTAACAGGAAGATCCTTGTGTGTGGCGGCGGCTCATTTAATGAGCAGCAGAGCCTTCCAACAGTGGGTGACTTTCATTTGCACAGTTGCAGCAGTGCAAAATTCATCCTTGTTGAAGAATAGACAGGGTTTCTTTTGCTGTTTTTTTTAAAAAGCATTACAAGGTTCTTGTGCCACTTTAGTGTCAAGATGGTGGGGAAAAAAAAGTTCAGACAGTTCAGTTCAGTTTATAATAAGGTTATATTGTACATAAAAAGTTTTTGTTAATGCTAGCATGGCATTGTGGGAAAATCAGAATACCTTGATGTGATGAGGGCTACTTTATTCTCCTGCTATTTTAGTTTATTTGAAATTCTTTCTTAGTTTTGTTTAGAAAATTTCTCATTGCAACTCTGTAGGCATATCCACCAGCGCTAGCGTACAGTGCACAGCAGTGCTTCTGAAGACTAATATTTAGGGAATATTTTTGGGAATGTTTTTGGGATTTTCTATTGTATGGTAAAGAATATTTCTTTTTAATTTGGGTCAGCTGGCCAAGTTGTGTGCCCTCCCAAGGTGGGAGCCCTTGATGGGGGGAATGTTGGAGAGCCAGCACTGACGCTGCCAGCTCTGCTCAGTAATGGCCCCAACTCTGGTGTGTTGTCAACCCCTTTGTAGCTCCCAGTGCAAAGCCCAGTGCTGTGAGGGCAGCTCTGGGAAAAGGAGCTCCAGCTCAGCCAGACCCTGTAGCTGTTAGTATAGGGGTGTTCCCATCATTCCTGATTGGGCCAGCCTTGGCCAGTGGCATTTCTGTCTTGGCAGGGCTGACTTGTGCTCTGCTGGATGTGGAGGAAGCTCCTAGCAGCTTCTCACAGAAGCCACCCCTGTAGTCCTCTGGCTACCAAGACCCGGCCATGCAAACTCCCTACCCTGGGGCAGAGCATCAGGACTACTGAAGTCTAAGGGAAATGGGACAACAGAATGGATTATTGCTATTAATAATTATTAGTGCAGTGTCCTACAAATTACCCAGAAAGTAGTAGCTTTATTTTGAAATGTGCAGCATTCCTTCCCACTCCACTCCCAAGAAATTATTGTGCGAAGTATTGCATTGTTATAAGAGGTATTGCTGAAGGAATTCTTAGTCCTGAAATTGTCATGTGTTGGAGTTTTTTGTTCCATTCTAAAGCTCTTATTACAGAGGTATTTTATGCCAAATACTTTAGACAGGATTTCATAGCACATTAATCTGCTTGTATTTCACAGATAAATGCATGAATTAACAAAAGTAGCACATTCATAATTGGATTCTAAGTTTTCGTAGCTGGGATTAAAAGTTAAAATTAGTGTAGTTTTAAAACATTCTGATAACTTTTTTCCCAGCTGTTACCCAAATCCTTCCTTCCTCGAATGTTCTATAGCTATTGTCCTCTTGATCACTGATATTTAATTACTATTTTAGGTCACTTGGTATCTTTGTTTGCTGTTGTCCTTTGAAACAATTAAAGAACCATTTAATTTGTTTTTTTTGCTAAAACATTTAGCATTTATGTGGTTTTTTTACCCGTGCAAGAAGAGGTTAAAGAACAAGCATTTCCTCCTACTCGGAGAGTAATCCTGGAGTGTGATTTTGTGTGTAAATGTGTGCAGATCTCATTGAAGCACTCTGAGTTATGTTCAATGGTTTATTTTGCTGATGGTTTGCCTGTGATGCTTTGCCAGTGGCCATTGGATGTGCAGAGAGCTACCATTTGCATGCAGGCTGTTGTGGAATGATGGGAATTAGTGGTCCCTTAGGTAGGGAGCCGAAACAGTGTTGTGCCCGGGTTAGTAATTTTTCTTTTCTTGTCAGTTTCAAGTTGTCTATGGTTAAGCTTTTTCAAGTAAGTTGAATGGGCCATGACGCATGATTCTGCCAAAAGGGAGCTACATAAAGCAATATGGAATGGCATTCCCTAGGATGCAGTAGTTTCAGTCATGGTTTAGGCATGATTATGATTAAATGTGTTTCCTGGGTCCAGCAGCAGGCACTCACATTGCACTTCTGACAGTTAAATTGGATGCTTAAAATAGAACAGCTTGTTGAACTGTTGCTTCACTGAATTTTCACTGATGTCAGATTTTAATAGCATTATTAAAAAAAAAACCAAAACAAATCAAATTAAATTATCAAATAGTGCCCTGCAATAAACCTGAATATTTTAAGATTTTTTAAAAAATGTATACCTTGATTTTTTTCCATTTGCCGTTCTTTTCTATAATCCTTTATTTGAAAAAGGATTAAGGAATTGGAAGATCCTTGTCTTATCCTATTATTTCTGAAAAGGAGAGTTTTGTTAAGAATAGTCTTTTAATCTGTTGTCATAACAGCTTCTTTTCCAAAACGTAGAGTTACACAAGTTTTCTTTTGTTGAAGCTATTGTGGTTTATGATTTCTGTGACAAAACTGACCTGGAAGACTCAAGGGATTACTTTGTATATTGTGATAATAGGATTCATCATGGAATCAATCTGTGGTGGAGCTTCATATGACATTGCAGTGAAGAGGCTGTAGAGATGTTGTCCTATCAAATGCAGCACAGCAGAGTTTGCAGAGTGATATTTTTTCTGTAGATATAGCACTTGATAATGCTTGTTCTAGAAGAATGCTACCTAATAAATTTCTTCATGCTTAGTTAAAGTCACAGTTCAGGAGTCCATAAAAAAATTCAAGAGGAAAGGTAGGATTAGAATCTTCATCATTAGAAATGCCAGTTTACAGGGTGTTTAATATTGCATGCTGCAGCCTGTCTGCCTCTTCTACAGCCTCCTGGCATTTGAACCTAAAACCTGTTTTAAAGGGTTGCCTAAACCATGACAGAATATACTTCTCTAAAAGAATCTCCGCTGATGTCTAACAACTTAATAAAACAAGAATATTTAAAGAACAGAGGAACTTTGCAGCGTACTCCATTACAAATACATCATTTCACTGTACAACTTCCTATGTTAAGCTTTGTGTCACATGTAGCCTTATCACAAAAAACAGCCCCCTGGAAAACATGTAATACAGCATACCATATTGCAGCAGAGTGACACTGTAGTAAACTAGATTGGAAGTGATCTGTAACTTGGTAAGAATTAGCTAAGTGCTATTTGCTGCAGGTGAGGTTTTTCCAGAGAGGGTGCACTGGTATTTCAGAGCAGCTGTGTTGTAGGAGTTGACTGTGAGAAATGCTGGGAAGTTGTATGTGTTGCTGTCTTACTTGCTGCTGATTTGGATTGCTAGGACTGTGTCTATCACCAAAATCAACTTGAAAGCCTCAGATAAAGTTTGGGTAAATCTTAAGCTTTGTAACTCTTAGTGTGGCTTTCAGGAGGTTTAAGTGTTTGTGTTGGTGTCTTTCTCTAGAGATAGCTTCATGTTTAGATTATGTACCTTTAAAGATACTATATTTCAGAAACCTGGAAATCTGGATAACACCTGGTATGTAATAATCGCAGATGATGGAGAAATGTGAGGTTTCGTTTCTCTGTCACAAACTGGCATACTCTTCTTGCTTAGAGGGGGAGATGGCTGAAGGAATGGTAGATAAGGAAGGAAAAATTGTCACCTTTTCATGAAGCTGATAGCATGCATTCACTTATGCATCTTTCTTGCCTTCAGGCTACTGGAAGTCTCTGCATTTTGATTTATCTTCTAATTTTTCTGTTTCCTGAATTTTAATTTTGTGTAACTTCCCATGTGATGAAGTTAGAACTGCTGGTGGCTGTAATGTGTGTTTTACCTAATTGGAATTCTTCTATGACCAGCTGCTTTAGTCACAGTTGTAAAAGAGAGATAAAACTGAGCAGCTCGAAGTGCCAGAACTGAATCAGTTACCTGACTGGTTTAGGTAATATGTGTGTGTGTAAGATAAACAGAAACATACAGTCCATGTAGCTTTTTTCCTGTGCTTTATGACAGCCTCTTTAATTGTCCTGTCCCATTAACAAACAATGCCTTAACTCTTCATGAATGACTGTTATATGCATTTTTTTTTTTAGTATTTTTGTAGTAGAAGGGCTGTAATTTATAGCATTATGGGACAATGTCTTAGATGTAGAGAAATGTCAATGCAAAAGGAAGAAGGTTGATTAAGTGAAATCCTCTCAACAGGAAGTTTACTGATAAAAAGCAAAAAAATGTATATTTTGAAAAGAGAATCCCTGCAAAACTTACATTGTTTGTAAGTAACTTACTGTGGTCGCACTTGTTACTTGGTCCTTCATTATCCTGCATGTGCAAGGTGTGTGATGAGTTTTATCTAAGAATTCAGTTCTCAGATAAATTGAATTTGATATTAAACAAAGCTAATGTTTTAGTGGTACCTGAAATGATTGTCTTGTTTTGGATGTTTTGCAAGAGATTTTTCACAATATGAGAGTTTGCTTTAGAAATGTGTGGTAATACTGATTTTTTAATAGAGGGTACTCAGAAGCTGTGAATGCAGGCTTCATGGTTGAAGTTGATGCTGCTGACCCTTGTTCAGCAGTCAGGATGAGAACGTACTGTTATTGGTTTGCATAAATGCCTGCTTTGACCTTCTGAGGGAAATTTGATGTGGAGGTGCTGACTCTGCCTGTGCTTCATGGGGAGCAGTGTGTGAAATCACTGGTGGAGCTTTGGTGGTTCTGTCCATTCCAGCTGCCCCAGCAGTGCTAGGAAATGGCTCACCTGGAGCAGTGTTTAACAACAGGAGTTGTTTCTTGTGGCTTTCTGCATGTTTACGTGTGATCTTGTACTACCTGTTTATAGACAGTATCAGTATTCTGCTAGTTACAGGCTTAATTCTGTTGCTGCCAGGTGGAGGTCTTTCCTTACAGTTAAATGGCCTCTGAATCATTAATTACTTCTGACAGTGTATCAGACTGTTCTAAGGTACTTGAGACATGAAAGCAGAAAAGCTCAAATTCCAGTGGCCTAATACAAAAATCTTGTCTCCAACTTCAGGTTTCCCTAATTTCAGGTTCAGCTGTTAATATTTTGGCACTGGTCTCTGCACCAGTAAGTGATTACTATTTCAGGCTGACTAGTATTTGTAATTTGATGCAGGACTGGTGCAAAAAACATAATGTTGAAAATTAGCTGTTTGAGTTCATTCCTGATTTTGTTATTAACCTTTTATTGTGAGCTTTAAAACCATTTGGGGTGAGGTTCCCAAAATAGCGCAATCTTTAGTGGAAACATTTGCTTTTGATTAGATACTATCGTATTGATCAGGTAAGTCTGACAGGTGAAGCGCTAGAGAACATGCCAGCTTCAAGTTCCTATCTGCATGACTAACTCTGCAAATACAATCCCTGGGGCATCCCTGCTTCAGTGACACCGCAGTACGTGTCTGTCCTCAGTGTCACTGAAATTGGCTTTTTCAAGAGAAGGCGAGTAACAGCATGAACAGGGAAAACTCAAGGGGCTGCGTTTGCCAGCAGCTGCTACTGGAAGCTCTGCTTGGGAAATAAGTATGTTCCTCTTTCCTGGAGAGATTCTTGATTGGCTGCCAGTAATAATTCCCCTCTCCTGTCCCTCCCTTCAAAGCAAACAAGGAAGCTCCCAGTGTTAGTGGTGGTTGAAGATCAGGGTGTTTACCTGTGTTCTCCCCAGGTGCTGGAGCTGCTGGCACAATCCCTTGGTGGGCTGGCTGAAGTGACTGAAAGAAGCAGCAGGTCAGTTTAATGATAATGAAGATGAAAAACAAAACCTGCATTTTTGCATGGGTAAGAAGGGATAGCTCCTTTTTTGCATGTATGTATATTTTAATGACTCCTAGTCTGTCTCTAAGCTGGAAGCTGTCTTTCAGTAAAAGGAAATTTTATGGACTCATTTTACCCCCTTCCATTGTAGTTTATAAACTACATAAATATTAGGGTAGGGAGGATTTAAAATGCAGGAAGCTCGCTAAGAGTACTGTAGATAAAAAAGAAAATGTTGCTGGTTGTTTTTTCTATGAAGAAGTTTCCTCCTTTCCTGCCCCTCAGCAGTATAAAAGGTATAAGTTCACCTATTTTTGTAAGAGGAGAAAATAGAGGGCTGGACATGGAGTCTATTGAAGAATTTTTGATAAATTGAGTAGCATTTATCAGTAGTTCTGATGTTTCCCTGGAATATCCTCAGTTCATCCACAGGGCACTTGGATTCTGATCTCCTGAATCATCCTCGTTGTGTGTTTTACAGATGGGGTTAAAAACCACACAAATGTTCCTCTACAAATTCAGGCTCTGCTTTGTTGTTATTGTCTTCATGTTCTTCTTGGTAAATTTTAAATATTTATATCTGTTTTGATTCACGATCTGGAAGAACTCTTCAGTCACTACTAATCAGGGTGAAAACTCTTAAGACCTTGTGGCTCTTGAGGCCCTTTATGCTTTTTATATACTTCTATCTGGAGCTGAGCATTGTGAGAAAGCTCCATCTATGTAAGGTAATAGGATTACTTATCTGTTCCAAACAGAACTGGTACTGCTGCTGGGGAAAGAAATCAGTTGTGAAGATTAAAAACAGATTATCAGACAGCGTGTTTAAGTGGTAGGCACCTCCTTGTTATTAAAGGGCCTTCAGGTGACTTTTGGAATGCATAATTAAGTTCAGTCCATTGCAATTTACCTTCAAATAGATGAACTTTCATGGAAACTGTAATAAGGTGACTACTGGCCAAGAAAAGACTGCTGGAGTGGAGAAGGGGTTGGCTTACTTCCCTGTACATCCTCTCTTTCTAGTAGACTTCTCAAATTACAGTAACTGTCTTAATAAGGTGAGATGGCAGATACATATGTAAGAAAACTATATCTAGTTTCCTAGATGACTGGAAAAAGTCATCATGTGGTCCAGCTGGAGCATGCTGTTAGTCACTGTGTGAACCTGTAAACTGCAATGTTCAATTATGGCAAAGGTTGCATTCGTATTAATGGATTTTGTTCATTGTTTATTAATTTAGAACTCTATGTAGTTGTTCCCTGTTAAATTGTACTGAGGACAGAGCTAGATTAACGCAGATAAATCTCTGTAAGAGATTTATCAATCTGGCAAGAATGTTTGTTAAACAGCCCACTTTACATTTTCTTAAGTTTCATTTGCTGTTGTGTACTCAGGAATAATTTGCTTTATAGCCAAATATATTTTTTCTATACCAAACCTGTCATCTTTTCTGAAATTACCATCTTTAGTGGAGAAAGCCATCTGTTTATTGTTAAATTCTCAACAGGTTCTGGGAAATCAAGTAATTAGCTTTGAATTTTCCATATAAAAATGGCTATTAAGAAATGTAACAGTCCTAAAGTTTAAAAAATATTAAATGTACATTAAGTTTCTTGTCTTTGAGCAAACTGGAGTGACACTACCCTTTTCTGTTTGAACTTGAAAGCAGCAGGCAAGTAATAACATAGAAATCTAAATGTGGCCTTATGTTTATACAGGTTTCCCCAGCCTCAGTACTTCTTTTCTTGGTGAACACTGAGATCTAGTGTTCACCTTTGCTTTATTGAATCTGTAACTAGTGAAGCTTGACTTCTTGGCAGACAAAAGATACATTTTAATGTAGTTATGTTAAGAAAAGTGCCTGCGCTGTGCTTCAGATCTGAGCTATACCAGAATCACTCCAGTATATTTGTGGTTTTGTTTAATAGTTGCAAGTAGAAAATAGCTCCTGAGGTCAGAGCTGTAGCCTTTGAATTGGTGCTGTGCTGCTTGTCCTGTGGGTGGTGTGAGCAGGGCAGAGTTCTGTGTAATGCAGGTGTGCAGGAGCTGAGGGCAGGGGCGCTGCCGTGGCCAGTGCACATCAGCTGGAGCCCTCGTTAAACTCACGGCATCCTTAGGAGTAGTTCAGGAAACCATGTGGAGGTTGTTCAGCTTAAAACCATCTGATCTGTGAAAGCATAATTTGAAAGCCATGCAAATCCTAGAGTCATCAGTGAGAATATTCCATTTTAGAATAAGCTTCAGGTTTTTAGGCATCTTTGGCATTTGTAATGGTTTTAGTAGTATCTTGCTGCAGTTTTCACCCAGCTAATGTTAATTGCTTTTTCCAAATGCTCTGTCTGCATTAACATTTAACAGAGCTGGAAGTATTGCAAAATAAAACATTCAGTTTTGAAGGTAGCATGGACAAACAAAACATTAAAACCATGATTACTTCTGAGACTAACTGAATGAGCTATGAAGTTACCTTTAGAAACAATTCTTTTGTTTTCTAAGTTTGAGCTTGTGAGCCTAAATTGAGGTTGTGTTTGCACTATCCATTTAGCAGGTGTCCAGAGACCTTTAAACATGACAGCTGAAAATTAGACAAGCATTCAAAAACACATGATGCATACAAATGTGTGTGAACTGTATTTTCACAAAGAAATTAAGTAAAATTCATTAATGCAAGATGTCCATTTGTTTTGCATTCAGTAGCTAACTAGCATGTATTTAAAGAACTGTTAGATTTTTTTAGGTCAACCACAGATTCCTGCAGAACATTCATTTTCACAGTGTTAGATGCCTTCTAAATGGAGTTATTGAATCGTCATTGGTAGGTAGCTTATGATGTTATGTTATGTTGATTATATTACTATTTAATGTGTTAATATATGTAATTGTTTTATTTTAAAATTGTCTTCTTTCATTTCTGCATCTCTTTGACTGTCATGGTCTTCATTGTCAGTCCTACTTCTGAGCAGCTCCTGTAGTAATCTTCCACTGTAGAACAGTTTTGCCAGTACATGCAGAGACATTGCTGGTTTTTAGTTGGTTTTTTTTGTTGTAACTTGGACATGTCTTGCCCCAAAGACTCTTTGCTGGCTTAGCATCCAAAGTTTCTTCCAAGACTTAGGCTACTTGATGTTTGCTTGTTTAGGAGAGGATTGCTTTAGAAATCATGAATGTGAAAACCAAGTCTGATTTAATGCAAAACTTGTAGGTGATGATGGTTGTTCCCATCTCTGGTTTTTCTTATTTCTTATGTTTTATTGTATTTAGGGTACTGGGGTATGAAAATATCTTCTCAGCTGTACTTCTTCGCTGTAGTAGAAGTAGCTGTACAGAGCAAATGTTTCTCCCCCCTTTAAGTTGGCAGTATTCTGGCCTATTCTATTTCCATTTCCCTAGAGGGAAAATTATCGCTGGGGTTCCATTCCTTTGTCTGAACAGAAGGGATGCCTCTCAAATACATGATTTTTGGCAGTTTTTTATGCAACCTTTGAAGCTTTCCTGTTCGTTGTCAGAATCTCTAGTGATGGGAAAGTGCAGAAGAGGTTGTAAAATATTTTGTGCTCTTATTTTAAGTGAGAGAGGCTTTCTTTCACAAGACCTGTTCATTTCTGTTCCTCTGTATGCCTGGAATGCCAGCATTCAGGTCACTGCCTAGGTGAAGTAACTGTACGCATAATTATGTGTTGTTTTCAAAGTTTTCTCTGATTTCAAAAGCACTGTCTTGGTCTGTATTTCATGTGAAGGCTAGCAGGTGTCATAGCCAAGAAAATACTGTTTCATGGTGGTGCTGTGCAGAAGGTAAATACCCAGATGTCTTGGGGAAAGCACATGGGTTTCCAATTGATTTCTAATTGTGGATACATAAACTTGCTGTGCTTAATCATGGGCCCATGAGCTTAGAAGGATTTTAATTACCTGCTCTTTCAGCTAAACTGCTTGGAGTCGTAGTGCAGATGAGCCTGGACTGATATTTGAAAGTAAAATTTGAGATTGCCCAAGTGCAGCCAGAATGACATGGTGAGGACAGGCCTGGTAACCGTCTGTGCCACAAGCTCTGCACAGCTGTGAACATTGATGGAGCCACGCTGGTGCCAGCTCTGGTCCAAACATGTTACCTTCATGTGCCCTTCAGAGTTAAAGCTCTCTTACTCTGGAGGCCCCTTCAGAGCACTGACCAGTGGTATTGATTGTGTAAAAAGCATTAAATAAAACAAGGTCTGGAATGAGTATCAACCCATCTCTTTCTGCATTCTAAAGAAATCAATTTATACATTCTGCAAAGACAAGTTTACCAAATATATTTCTATTGTTTATATAATTTCCCACTGCAAATTTTTGTGTTTTGTTGGGGTTTTTTTTGGTGGTTTTTTTTTGAATCTGGCTATTTCTAAGGTTTTTAATGCACCCACAGTAGGGCTTTTAAATAAAAAGATGTATGAGCAAAGAATTAGCTTCTCCCTTTCCCATGGTATCTTTCTATCCCAAACCCATCTGATTCTCCAATATATTGTGCTGTAGTGGAAAACCATTTTAAGATATATTGTCCATACATTGTCCTGTATTTTGATTAATAAATCAAATGTTTCTCTGTATTAGAGACAAAATTTAGTGTTGAAATACGGCATTATGCTGTCTTCCACATATCTTGAAGTCAGCAAGTTTATGAAGAATAGTCTTGTTGAGACATGCTGAAGGTACATGCCTTTCTTTAAGCAGAAGCAAATGGCAAATGTGTGCTCATTTGGGTATGAACAATGCTATACATGGTTTCTTTACTGTTTTAAATATGCATATTTTAAAGATGGATGAAGACTTTTGGTCAAACTTCATTCTTAGTATTATTCACTTGTGAAGGAGGAAGTGTCAGTGAAACAATTTATAAATGTCCTTACTTTTTAAGGTTAGCCATGATACTGTCATAGATAAACACTACTTGCATTTTCATGGAGCTTTATGTTTAATGCATCCATGTTTGTTTTTACAACTCTTATCAGGCTGTACAGAACAGAGGAGTGGAAGTTGTTGACCATCTGAAGTCTCCTGAAGAACTGTTGTAGCTGCTATTAGTGAATTTGGAATAAAACTTACGCCCAGCCTTGCAGGTCCCCTAGGGGATTTCTCTCTGAATACTGTTACTTTCAATTCCTACATTTTTGTTGTGCTTCTTTGGGTAAATAGTACTTACGACAATATGAAGAAGTAGTAACCACACAGGACTATCTTAGAATTCAGTTTTGAAATATCCTTATCTTGATGGACTGCGGGCTGCTGGTAAGAAGTTGCCATGTAGTGTAATTTCCTTAGGCACAGTATTTTCCAGGAAAGGCTCAATGGTTCATGTGTGAGAGGAAATTGAACTTTTCTGTGGGATTCTTTTGGTGCTGACAGTTGACAGCATTCCAGCAAGTTGACAGTTAATGGGACAAATGTATTATTAGTTTCCTCATTAATAATAGAAGTCTGGAATCTCCACCCTCCTTCTTTCCATATGTGCTTCTGCACAATTGCTAGAAAATGGAACAAAATGTCAAATTTCAGACAGGTGAATTTATCTGATATAGCTTAATCATGTTTTAATGAAGGACACGGCACACACACATATTGCATAAGAACATTAAAAGCCTGACAATTTCTGAATTTAGACTTGCTTTAATATTTAAAAATAGGATTTTTGATGTTGTGGATCTTTGAAGCTAGGCTTCATAAGACTAGTCACCAGTAAATCAAGAGATAGGAAAGAAAAAAATTGGCCTTCTGTGAGCTGTGTTCACAGAGCTGGGCAGGACCAGGCATTTGTGAGGATGCTTTCGTTGAGATGAAGAAAGGGGGATCACAATGGGTTCTGAGCTGAGTGGGAGCAAAGCACTGAATGGGAGTGAGCTTGGTTATAAAATGAGAGGCTGACATTCTCTATGGTTGATGGACAAAACTGTGTGGAAGTTACGGGACATTGAAGCAAGGAGTGTAGAGGAGATGAGGAGAGGCTGTCAGGGCTGGTTCAGTCTGAGGAAGCTGTAATTAATGGCCAGCTGAAATGCCAGAGGGTTGGAGGCAAGGGTAAGGCATATGTAATTTCTAAGACCTCTTTGCTTATCTGAGTGCATTACATCCAAGTGGCTTGTTTACATCCCACACTCACCACACAAAATGTGCAAGAGGAAATGTTTTTTCTGAGAATTGGCTCCATGTCTTCCGAAGCACTGAGTAAATCAGTTTTATGCTAGGAGAGCATGCATTCAAAAGGAAGAGAGAGACTGTACCTCTTGCTGTCACAGGACAGACTGATAATTTTTGATGAACGCCATGTAGGGCTGCAGAAAAAGGAAGAATAATTTAACAACAAGTGGAGATACTCTTCCTCACTTTGGGGTACCTCTCCCTCCTTCCTCATATTATTACTAAAAATAAACAATGAGTTCTTTATATGCTCCTATATACTAAAATACTATTATGAATTATAAAATGATTAGTAAATACAAGTTTCCTTGTACATATTGGCGAGCATATTTTACAGTTTTGAACATGTAGCAAATTACGAGGCTTCAAGGCAATAAAATCTGCTCGGTTACAATACTGTGTATGGTATTTGTGTAAAATCTGTTATTGTAAAGGTATTTTTTTCTCAGAGAACACTTTCTCTTAAGATCCTTTTCTTAAACTATACTTACTTTGTTTCACTCTTTGATTCTATGAAGTTTACCAAAATGATAGAAAATGCAATTAAACACTTGGCTTTGGCTATTCAAAATACTTACTGACTTTTAATGGAAAGGTGTCAACATTCACCTGGAAATCTTGGAAGGAGGGGAGCAATCCTTCCTGCATTTGTTTCTGAGGAATTACCCAGAGTGAAGTATTAAGTTTTCATTATCTTGATGCTGATACCAAACAACNTTTCTGATTTTCAGAAATGTGTTTGGCTGATTTCATACTGTCGACAACATATTTTCTCTCTTCTAATTCACAGGGGGTTTTGTCATTCTATGTTGTTGGGCATTTTTATTCCAAAACTGTGTGCAAGTACATCTGTGGACAGAGTATTGAGAAAGTGGCAGAATCCAAAGATGGTTAGGGAAGAAAGAGCTGGGTTGGTGTCATGTATTGCTAAGAAATTAGGTTTTTTGGTCTCCCTCTAGTAAGCTGACCTGAACCCTACTAGTACGGACTGGATTTTTCCTTGTGTTAAGGAACAGTTGCCCAGTTATGCCTCCCCTATCAACTGGGGAAGGCAGCCTTTAACAGAACTGCCAAACTACTGAGAGAAGCTGCTTTGGTGTTTAGTTAACTCTTTATAACAGAGGTTTGGTTTTTTGACAGCATTTTGGAAAAAGGGTCTTTAAATGGACATTTCTTTTGAGATAAATGCCAATTAAGGTAGCGCATTTTTAATTAGTAATATATCAAAAATGTTAAAAACGTTAGTTAAAAATGTCTCCTTTAAAGAAAGTCAGAATGTTTTGATT
>VZUA01060735.1:550-17904 GCA_013401035.1 Horornis vulcanius | reverse complement strand
GTGTGACTTCTGTTAACTACTCAAAAATATGATTTCCTGCTTGCTCCAAACTTGCTCACAGGACTGTAATCTCCAGAGAACTCTCTCCTCATCCCCTTGGCATGCGAAGTCTCTCTTTGGTCCCCTTCTCTGGCTCCCCAGGCAGCTCCTCTGTCTCTGTGCTGGTCCCTGGGAAGCCCTATGAGAGCATCTTCCTCTGGGGTCAGTCTGATGAGGATTTTCTGTTCTTCACATACTCCTCTGTCACTGCTTTTCCTCATTTTCCTTCCTTTCCTTCCTTTCCCACCTCTGCTTCTGTTCAGGGCCTGGTGAAATTGCTACTACAGTTTCCAGTCTTGCCTTTTTGTGTGTAACAAGAAGTCAAATCTGTCTGCAAATCCCCAATCCTAACCTGGCTTAACTCCAATAAAGAGTTCCAAGTAAGAGCAGAGCGTTGCTCTTTTTAGTAACCTTGAAACATTTCTCACTGTGCTGATAACAGAAAAGTCCCAAGAGAGGGAAAGGGAGGCTCTGGATAATTCAGAAACCAGCAGGTGATGTCTCAGACCTTGGGTGGGTAATTAGGACACTAGCCTTGAGCACAAAAGGGACACAGAAACCCAGCTGGGATGTTAAAGAAATGCAAGATACAGCAAGAAGGCCATGTGCAGGCTGCTGCTGAGCAAAGCTCCTGCTGGGAATGCCTGTAAATCCTGGGAATGCCTGTAAAGAAAAATAGATAAAGCAATATATAAATAATATGTATAAAGCACTAACATCTTACACCCCCAGAGAAGACCCACAACACGTAGCTTTTGTTGAGACACTGGTAAGACAGAGCTCCCCATCACCTCCCTGGTGACTTGCTGCATCCAGCTGTGCCACCAGTCTGGAGGCGTTGTGCAGGGCTTTAATTTTCCTTTCTTTGTGTGGGATGTTGGCAATATGTTGTAATTTCTGTGCTTTGGTTGTCAGCAGACTGCAATGACAGACAAGCAACTCCTTGTTCTGTGAAAGCTGCAGACCCCTGTAACTCTGACCCTGTTGGATCACTGTGGAGCAGCATCCTTGGGTTTGTGTGTATTAAACCCACCCATGTTAACATTGAGAGTTTGTGGTGTATTTATTGGAAGAAGCCTCATGATTCTGATAAACCAGTTGCCTGGGAAGGAAATCAAACACTGCAAGCACCTTCAAATAAACTTAAAATTGTGTTTAATTTTCTGTTGTGACAATGAGCTATCGATTGTTCCCACAGGAGTGAAGGAGTCTCATCAGATGACCATTTTTAGGATAATTGCTGCCATTCTGCACCTGGGGAACTTGGAAATCCAAGGGGAACGAGACGGGGAAGCCTGCAGTGTGTCGGTAGGTCACCCTCAGGAGGGAGCACGTGGGGAGCTTGGTGTGCTCAGGAGTCAGGCTATGGTCATGTGTTGAGCTTCACAGCACTGTCCTTTGGTAGAAAACCCTTTTCCTCCTGGTTTTCTTGGCCTTTTTTGTAAACATGTCAGAAGTTCCTGCTTGCTTTGTTTGTCCTGGGAAATAATGCATTATTCCTCCTCTCTAGCCAGCCTGCAAGCAAGATTATTCAAAAAATTGCTTACATCCCTTACATCCCAACCCACCTTTAACTCTTTCTGCTTCCTCAGAATGCCCAGTGCAGGTTCTTGGGGACTTGTGACACTGATGGTGACACCAGCACAAGGTGTGATGCTTTACAACCACTTTCCTCCAGGCAAAGCCACGGAGCTGCTGCTTGAAACGTGGCCAAAAGAGCACTGCATAGTTAATTAGCAAAAATAAGTAACACTAAGGATGCCTTAGAGGTGTTTTTTTCTGTTTCTGTGTTTGTTCAGAGGTGGGAAAAAGTAAAGCAATTATATGGAAAATACTGTCCTGTAAATTATCATTGCATCCCAGGCTGGGTTGTTTGTTCCTAATTAGAGCATTAAAAGGGTTCTGCACGCACTTTAGTGTTACCCCTGAGATAATATGTGTTCAATGAGTGAGATGCTGGGGGTAATTTACTTGGTATTTGGCAGCATAGATATGTGAAAGCTGCGTGCTTCAACAAGGTTGAGTTCTGTTAATGAAGTTCATGTTGTTTAATTACCTTCAAATGTAATTGCAAGGTATTAAATCAGTTCTGGTACAGCCTTGACTCGTGGTCAAAAAGGTATCGTAGCAATAAAACATACTAGAATTCTTGTAAAATGCACTTCTGTTCTGCATCCCAAACCCTATCCAGCATTTCTAAGTACACTTACCTAACTGGAAGCAATTTATTTCCAACAGATATATATTATTACACAGAGGAAGGGGAAATTGTTTTCTCATTTTCCAAAAGGCAGTGCCTGCTATCTGACCATGATAGACACTCAGAAATGCTTTGTCTTAATTTCAGAGGGAGGGAAATACATTGCACTAGAGAAAATGAAGTTCACGTTTCATTTTATTAATTGTGCAAAGCCTAAGCCCTTCTGGAAATGCATGATTTATAATTTTGTTATTCAGGATGAAGTTATTTTGTAAAAAGCCTAGTGTCATGGCCATGCTTTAGTCTGAGGCATAACCAGGGTTGCTCTGGGGGAGAGTGTAGTTGTAGCTTGAGGAGGAGTGAGGTGGAGAATTCTTTTTCCTGCTCCTTGTGAAAGCTGAGGGCTCGAGGATAACCAGAGCAAGGCCAAGCCTTGGTGCCACCATCCAGAGCTCCATGTGGGCTGTCCCACCCCGTCCATGAGGACTAGCACAGCTGGATGGGTGTCACTGCTTTCCTGTCCCCCACAGAGGGACACAGCTCTCCCTAGGTGGTTACAAAAAGCTGCCATTCCTTGCACAGATCTGTGAACTTGGGTGTTCAAGTGCCAGTTTGGGGTGTCACCAACCTGCTGATGGTCTTGGTTTGGAAAGACAGGTGTCTCGCCAGGAAAAGCTGGGACTTCCCTTGGAATGGAGAATGTATTCCCCATCCCTCCAAATTATTATAATTATTATTACATATAATAATAATTATTATTATTATTATTACAATTTTGCAGTTAGGGGCTTTCAGGCAAAGATATGGGAATAGGAATAACAGTTCTTTACTAGGAATATTAAAAATGCAAATGTAGTAGTACAAAGAAACCCCAAGCCAACNGGAATGCTTGGCTCCTCCCCCTGGGTGGAGCATCTCCCAATGGGATGATGGAATTTTACCAGTCATGGGCTGAGCCTCAGTTGCCCATTAACAGCAGATACCTCATTGGAGGGAGGATGGGTCCTGGAAGGGACAAAGAACCCTGCCCCACCTGGTTTTAACAGCTGGCCCATTAGCAGAAAGACACCTGCCCTCTCCCCACTGGAGTTATGAGATAAACACCTCTTCAGCCAGTTTCAACAGATTGGTAATGGAATACATGCTTTTGGTTATATATTGCACTGCAACCCAAGACACTGACTTTACTTCTGGTCCCCCCCTCCCAGAGTGAGGATGAGCACCTGAGCAACTTCTGCAGCCTGCTGGGTGTGGAGCACAGCCAGATGCAGCACTGGCTCTGTCACCGCAAGCTCGTCACCACGGCCGAGACCTACGTGAAGAGCATGTCCCTGCACCAGGTGGTGAACGCCAGGAACGCCCTGGCCAAGCACATCTACGCCCAGCTCTTCAACTGGATCGTGCAGCACATCAACAAGGCCCTGCACACCATGGTGAAGCAGCACTCCTTCATCGGCGTGCTCGACATCTATGGGTAGGCACCTCCTCAGCTCTCCAGGCTGCTCAGTGAGCCCTTTATAATTTGTCTTCCCCTTCTTGCAGAGCACACGCTGCTTTGGCTGGTGGCAGGTGATGGGAATGATAGAAAGGAGCGCAAAAAAGTACCGTGTAGTTTGCAGTTTTGATCCTCCTTCAGAGCGTGTGACCTTCAGCACAAAACGGTGCACGTGGGTCTGTGTGAGCACTGGGCTCTGGGATTTGCCTCCCACACCCTTCCCATATGGGGTTTCTGTCTCCTGTGCTGTTTAAAATAACCTTAAAGATGAGCTGGGGTAAAGGTGCTGCTGTGGAGACCAAAGACTGCCTCGTCTTGCTCTGAGGTTTGAGGACACTGCTTTGCTTCATCTGTGAAGCTGCTGCTGCAGGGTTCTGGGGCAATGAGAGCTTTCAGAGGAGCTTGGGAACCTATGGTGGGGATGTAAGGTTCAAAAAGCTCTTGCAAGGCTTGCAGCCTGTACCCTCAGGGGCAATGAGCTGCTTTGAAATTGTTCTGGGTACTCCTTCCTGCCTGATTTGTCATCCTGGCACTTGAGTGGTGGTAGAAGAGGGATGTGAGAGTTATCTGAGTTCATTTGAGCTTATGTGCTGCAAAGAAGCAGAAGATGGAAGAGAAAGGAAGGGTTTCTGTCAGTTGTGGGTGGAAAAGGAAAGATGTCTTGTGGGTTTGGTTTTTACCCTCCGTTTTTTCAACACCATTTTTTTTTTGTTGTTTTTGTGTGTCTCTGGGCAGCAAGGGCAAGAGGGAAGTCCCAGGTGGCTGGGAGAGGTCCATGCAGCAGGTTCATGCAAGATACAGATTGGATGGCACCTGGGACAGTGGAGGGTGTCCCTGCATGTGGGGATTGGATGACCTTGAAAGGTCCTTTGCAACCCAAAACCGTTCTGGGATTCTGTGGTTCTCAGTGGGACAGCAGTGGCTCTCCCGTAACACATTAAGGTGCTGAACTGCTCCTGTTTCAGAGGGGAAGGTGGAATGCAGAAGTTGCAGCTGCTCCAGGAACCGGTCCCTAAGCCAGGGCAGTGGCTGTGCTTGCTCAGTCCCAAATCCTGTGTCCTCTGAGGGTCTGTCACGCTAGGAGAACCTCAAGTTCAGAACGAAATCCTGCCAAAGTAGTTCTGGATCAGAACAAAAAGCAGCGTGACTTTAGGGCTATAACACCTACACAGTTGCTGGAACTGGGTCTTGTGTATAAACCCTCCCACGAGGTTTCTACAGCTACTGGTGTTTGGGATGTTGGTTTTGACATCTGGACAACCACAGCAGCAGAAAGGATGCCAGAAGGTGCTGGAGCACCAGTTCAGCCCCACTGGCTGCTGAACTCTGTCACAAGAGACATCGAACAGAGACACACAGGCTCCTGTAGAGTGTGGTCAGTGAGTTCTCTTTTATTGTGGGGTTACCTCCTCTTTTATACAGAATGTCAGAGGCCAATTTGATTGGTAACACAAAAGGTAAACCTTTCTACCAATTGGTCATCCCAGAGGGACATCAGAAGAAGGTCCCTCCTATAAGAAAGAATGTAAACATTCTTATATTTACAAAACATTGTTCCTCTGTTTACCAGAAGAAAGCCTGGGAAAGAACCCTTTTTAATATCAACACAACCAAGCTTGAAACTCAGGACTACAGATCTCCATCAATAACTGCTGTCATATGGGAAGGTTTGCAGGAACACTGCTGTCAAGGATGGTAGCAATACAGTTCTGTTTGATTTGGGATTTCAATGGGATAGCTTGAGGTGATGAGGTTGCTCTCTCTGGTTTGCAAGTTTCTGGGTCCTCTTGGGAAGGTCTTAAATATGTCACAGTCTGATTGAAGGACTGTATGAGACAGAGAAGCTGTTTCCCATCTCTGTCCCTACAAATGGAAATTTCTAGGTATGGTAAATAAAGTTTTGAGATGGAGCCTTGTGGTGATGGTGGGTCCATACAGAAAACTGGATGCCTGAGTTAGAGGATCAGACTTCCAGAAATCTGAATGAAAGGAGACTTGAGGATAAGGCTCTTGAAAGATTAAGCTGGGCTTGAAAATCTGTTAGTGTGGAGGAAAAACCTCCTTCAGCTGCCAGTCTGTACGTCACGTCCAGTGCGTGGGCCAGCAGATGCTTTCACAGCCCTGGTGACACCAGGAGGGTTTTTACACAAGGACCTGCAGGTCTTACTGAAGAGGCAGATTTTCAGGGAAAGTTGTCCATGGTCTTGGCTGAAATGCTTGTGGGATTCTGGTGTCCTAAAACGACCATAAATCCCTTTCATAAATGGGTATTGCTGTCTAAATGCTGAATAATTAACAATGTGGGGAATGTGGGTGATGATAGCCTGACTCTGCCGAACTTTATAGTGGTTTGGTTCTCCTAACTCATGTGTTTTTTGAGTTTTTAATGCATTTTTCTAACTATCAGATTTTTTCCCCCCAATGGATGTTGTTTTTTCCTTTCCTTTGGGAGAAGGATTGAGCTGGAAAAAGCAGGGAGCCTGCAGCCAGCTTCACAGCACATCCTTGACATCCTCAGAGCTTCTCTGTCCTGGTGCTCCTGGGGGAGGACTGTCCCTATGGCTGGGATTTCTAGGGATGGGATCCAAACAGAGGATGCAGAAGCTGTAGGGTTTTTCTTCCAAATTTCTAATGCTCGACTTTGCATCCTTAATTCTCTGTTAGCACTGAGGTGAGAGGATGCAGCATTGAAAGCCTTTCTGTATTTATGGAGATAGTGTTATTTGCTGTAGCACTAATACTGAAGTCAGCCAGGAGAGTGGATTCATGTGGCACTCCTGGATTTGGTGGGGACATTTTGTTCCCCCTCTTCTTTGCCATGTGAAGTGTGAACACCCAGGCGACCAGCTGTGTGCTGGACTTATTCATGAAGTTTAAATATTTTAATACAAGCCTTGGTGCTGCAGAGGACTTTAGGAGAAACCAGCCACACAGCAGGATATGGAGCAGCAGAGGAACCAAAGCACAGCATTTTCCCCTTGAAAATCTACTTAAAAGAGCTGTCCCCAGGCTGGATGTGCCTTCCAGGAGCCACAGCAATGGGCTGGAGTGGCGAATATGTTTATTTTTCCACCAAATCACTGTACTAAAATGAATAGAGACCAAACAGGCACTGTTTGCTTTCCCCATCAGGATGTTGCCTCAGTGCAGTCACTCTGAGCAGGTAGGGCCTTCTGGTGAGCACACACATAGGGCTAGTGACTAATCTACTTTGTCAATTAGCAAATTGTGCTAGTAGAGTCCCTTAATTAGTAACTTTGTGAGATCTCTCTTGGAGCTGGAGTTGTGCAGCAGCTCTGCCCCTGGCTGGCACTCGCTGGAGGGTTGATAAATCACATCTGGTGTCTTGGAAAGGGAGAGGTTTCTTCTCCGATTTCTTCTCCTCATGCATTCCTGCCATTGTTGCCTTCCACCTAGCTCACTGTGCCCCTCCATCTATATTTTATTTAAATATTTTCTTGCCCTGTTGCTGTGATCATGAGCCTGCAGAAGCTGGTACTTCCAGAGTCCTGGGATGTCACATTCCTTGAGCTGCAGGAGCTAGAGGCACCGATTTCCTCAGCCACACAACCAGGATTGGGCACACTGGGAGCTCTCCAAGGACACATTCATCTCTGAGGGCCTGGCCATGGGTTTAATGTAAACATTTGTTGTCCCAACCACCATATTCTGTCGCACTGAAGACTGTAAAGCCCAGTTTCTGGGAAAGGAATGGATTAAGCATCCTCTGCCTGGCAAGGGTGGCACCAGCTGCGGGGGCAGTGCCGGGCAGGCAGAGGGAAAGCAGTCCCAGGTTTCCTCAAGGACTGTGGGGGTGATAAAAGCACAGAACCAGCTCATTTCTCCCATCCTTCTTTTTCTTTTGCCATTTGACATTGCATTTCTCCAGGGACACTGGCATTTTGTGTGGTGATGGCACTGTCACCGGAAAGTACCCAGGGAATAACTGCATCCCCTGGGTAACAGCAGGGTGGTCCTCAGGAAGTGGCAGAAGTACTGATTATTTTGAGGAAGAGAGGTTGGAAAGAAAGGGCTTCATTTTTTCAGTGTTTAGAGACTGTTTTGCCGGCTCCTACAGTGCCTATTACCCTAACAGTTATTTATTCACATATTTATCATTACAGCAGCTTACTCATTGAACATAGGAAGCCTTCCCACTTCTCCCCTTGGTTTAATCCTTACAGTCAAGTGTCAAAGACTTTTTTTTCCCTTCCCCATTCCAACTGTGCCTTAAAAATAGAAATATAAAACACATAATTCCCAGTGGTAGCTCAAAATACCCTCTTTGGGTTTTAAGAGCAAGCCTGGCTCCCTGTGCCTGTCCCTGGATGTTGTGTGCTTCAGCCTCAGGGGCTCTGCTGCCTCCCTGCTCCTTACCTGTGGTTTGTCTTACTAAAAATGCGTATTTTTTCCTTTCTAATTGTGACTAAGAAGCTATTTTTGAGCCTGTTTTGGAGCTGATCTGTGGCAGGGTAGGATAATATTTTGGTGTGGGGAGCTGTGGAGGTCCTGGTGAAGAGGTGGACCACTGAGTCCAGCACCAAGGTCCCTCTAAGGTTCCTCTAAGGAACGTGGAGTTGGAGCTGAAATCACCATTTTCCCCTCTTCTCCCTTCCAGAGGTTGCTTACTCACGTGTGTCTAATTTTTGTGCTAACAGGGATGCAGTACAGAAGCTATAATTACAAATTTAATACCTTCTTTTTCTGCTCTATTAAATTCCATTAAAAATAGCATGCTGGGTCTTTTAAGACAGCAGCTACTGTTTCTTCATCACCTTCATGGTGAATGTACTTGGACTTAATATTTCATAATATTTTTCCCCAGGAGAGGCAGTTACATTTCTTGTCTCAGACAGAGCTGATGGGCAGGAAGCTGCAGTCCTGTCAAATGTCTCATTCGTGTGTGGCAGGAGGGACGTCCTGAATCCCTTGAGTTGTGCCAAGCAAAGATAGAAGTTTTGAGGAAAAAAAGTGTAGATCTGGGATAGGAGGAATGGAAGGGACCATTGAGTAACCAGTGTTCCCCATCACACAGATGACACTGTTGCAGGAATAACTGAAAAAAAAGAAAGACTTTGAGACAAAGCAGCGTCTCTAATGCTGATTTATTCATTGCTTTGCAGGTTTGAAACTTTTGAAGTGAATAGCTTTGAACAGTTCTGTATCAACTATGCCAACGAAAAGCTCCAGCAGCAGTTCAACTCGGTAAGGTCAGCTTGGAAAGGTTCCATAAAACTGAGCAGAAAATGTAACAAGGCAGGATGGTTGTGTGTCTGGCTTCTGCTTAATGGCATTTACCTGCAGCCTGGACAGATCATGTGCATCCTTGGGATGCCTCTCTCCCAGACATTTCACTGCAGTGGTTCTAGATATTCCCATCAAATTGGATTATGCTGCTTAGCTGATGTACAGACTTGATCCTGGAAATGGATTTGCATGTGGTTTGTGCAAAGGCTCACATATTGCTCTGAATAATTATGTAATTTGCCTTTTTCTTGGTGCTGTTTCAATCCTAAAACAAAACCTGGATGGTCTCGTGCTGATTTCCAGTGTGAATTAAATTAAGTTATGGGTGTGAAAACCTTCCCATTAAGCATGGTTTAAACCTGTGAGATGAAAACTCTGTATTAAATAACAGGATTGGAAACATTCCCCACTTTTCACTTGGACATGCCTCACAAAACCCATACATTTTCGTATTTGATTAGAAACAAGCATTTACCTTCACTGGAAATGGAACCAGTAAGGAGTTGTCTTCTGCTTTGGTTGTAAGTAAGGAAAAAAATTACTATTAATTTCAGGATAAAGGGGAAAATTTGTTAAATTTGAGCATTTAAGTACAGCAGATTAGTTGGCTCTTTGAAACCATATCATATGCATAGACATGAACATTTGCAGTCTATCTAATGCATCAGATAGATCACTGCTGCTAAAAATGAAAAGTAAATTATGAATTGTATTTGCACTATTCATATCTTACTTGGTATGTCTAACCATCACTTCTGAAGCTTATAAATTCAAACTCCAAGATGACATGTTTGAAGAGATTTTAAAAAGCTGTCTTTGATGAAAAAAAAAGTGCATTTGAAAAATCATTTTTTAATATGCTTTAGAGTATCTCAGAAATAGACAGAGACAATTTATCTGCTTGAGGTCTGAGGTCTGAGATACATAAGCCATGAAAAGACTTTTTTTTTTATTATTATACTTTTTTGAAATGAGACTTTTCAATTGAAGTGTCCCTGAGTCAGTCAGATGCTTCTGCTGATAGTCCTTCTGGGATGATGGGTGCTCTTTGTGAAGCCCTGCTTGCAGATGGGGAACACGGGCTCTCAGCCCTGGCTGGGCTCCCAGCTCGTGAACCTGCTTCAGGTCACTGCTTTAATCAGCAGAGCAATAAAGCAGAGGAGGATTTTTGTCAAGCCAGGAGATATATGTGTCATTGCCACATCAGTATATGGCTTCCACTTCGACGCAGTGACAGCTTCAGTCATTTTGTAGTGGAAGTCATTTCAAGCCTTATTTTTCCCTGCACCGTGGTTTCCCAGTGTAATGGTTTTATTTTCCCTGCCAGGAGCTGGGCTGTGTGAATGGCAGAGCCTGTGCAGGCTGTACATGAGGGCACCTAGGGCCTCTGTGGCTTCTGGATGTGCTCTTGGAATGCTGAACAAGGACAAGGGACAAGGGGAAGGGGCTGTGCTCTGCTGGCTGGGGCCACACTCAGTGACTCTGCTTTCTCCTGCTGCCAGCACGTGTTTAAGCTGGAACAAGAAGAGTACATGAAGGAGGGAATCCCTTGGACTCTCATAGACTTCTATGACAATCAGCCTTGCATAGACCTGATAGAGGCCAAGCTTGGGATCCTGGACCTGCTGGATGAAGAGTGCAAGGTAAAGAGGAGCTCCCACCTTTTCACTGGTGTCCTTGTTTCTGTGAAAGATCAAAGAATGGGCTTTAATCTGTGGTGTTGCAGGTGTGTAAACATCTCCTTTCCCATGTGTTGCTGCTGTGCTTATGGCAAGGGTAGGCTTGAGCTGGCATTTGCTTTGGTTTGGAACACTCCAGAACCTCCTGGGCAGGTGTTTGCTCCAAACTGGGGTACCTGCACTCACCATGTGCAGCCAGTGCTCGTGTGTCTGGCCCGGCTGTACTGAGGAACAGGCACTGCTTGAGACCTGATGTCTTTGGCATTGCCCAGGAGCTGGAGCTCCTCTCAAACCTTATTTTGTCTCAGGGGAAACTTGAGTCCTCTTCCAACAGCTCTTTAAGGTAAAGCTCATTGCATTTAACATGTAGACTTCAGAGCTGTAATGTTGGAGAGCAGTTTGCTCTCTTTGCTGTCTGTCTCCCATACTGGCCAAAGTGAACTCTTACTCAAATTCTTGTTTGGAATTTGAGAAGAAAAGCCAGGTTGACAAACCTGGATGGCAATCCAAGAGAAAGGCTGGACTCCATGTTCACACATTGTTCAGTCATGAATAATCAAATATACATAGGAACAAGGCATGTCAGGGGGCAGGTTTCCTTGGGAAGTTGGGATGTGTGTTTTGAAGCTCTTTGATGCTGGAGATGTCCTGTTGGAAGGGGATGTGGACTGCCTTCCTGCTGGGTGTGGCTGCCTTGAGGAGCCTCAGCCTGGTGCTGCTGTCCTCAGGAAGGGCTTCCATTGAGACCTGGATGGATTCTGTGCCAGGAAATGTCTTTCTGACTGTGGGAGGGCTCTGAGTGGTTTTGAACAAAGGCAGGGAAAAAGTGAGACAAAGTGTTGGGAGAGCTGAAGTAGATAAGGGGCCCTCACCAGCATAGTCATGGTGATGAGAAGGACCCAAGGAATTGTTGTGTTGGATCCATCAGCACAGGACAGATCTGGTGGCTCAAGAACACAAGTGTTGTATGGTATCAGAGGGAAAGGATTGGGATCCATTTTTTAAACTAGTTTCCCTGGACAAGGATGTAGCACCTGTGTTTGTCTGGAAGGGGGATGACCTATGAAGTGTTTGCTGTCCTCCAGGTACCAGGGATGCCTTCCCAGGCACGGTAGGGCTTTCCCAGCCTGCACATCTCACCAGCTCAGCCCTGGTCTGGGCTGCAGACATTGGCTATGCATCAGGGTGAGCTGGAGTTGGGACTTTGCCCTGTTCAAGTCTGCTCTCAGGAAATCTCCTTAAAAATGAGAACAAGTTACTCCTAATTTGAGGTCCTTAAAAATAGTATCTCAGCCAGTGCTGGTTTGGAAGGAGGTCAGATTATTTGCTTGATACTGAGCACCATTTCATCTGGTCTCTGTGCTATTAAAAGCCAGAGCTATTAAATTTTGCAGGCTCAAATTTTCTCCTCGATGCTGTGAGGTTCATAAGGGAAGTTTCCCTGGTGTTGGGAGTAACTCCCTTAGCTCCTCTCCAGAGCACCTGGCACTGGTTGTTGTTGGTGGCTTTGCTGGTGGAGACATTGCAGCTGCCACGTGCCAGCAGTAGATTTACATGGTACTGCTTTTTTCATCCATCTTTATTTTTTGACAAATGTAAAAAAAAGACAGAAAAACAAAACCTCGGAAGAAACCACCCCAAAACCACAAACCCACAAGATCTCTTCCCTCCCCCTTCTCATCAAATGCCAGTTATCTGCGTGTTTACCTGTCAGTGGGGGATGCTGTCATTAGTCACAGGCCCTTATTACCGGCCCTGTAATCGCCTCTTTTATAACAACCTGCAAGTGTTCTCCAGATTTATGAAAATTTCAGCAAAACCTGTCAACTGAAAGCAGCAGTTTATGGATGAAAACCTTCACCCCCACGGCAGTGTTTCACCTCCTGGGGTGGGACCACAAAAAGGTAATTACAAGCCACCTCGTTAGAACCTACGGCAGTGGATAAAAACACTCCGGGATGTGGAACGGCGTCGGGGGAATATTTGGTACATAATGAAGCATTAGTGCAAATGCAGAGGGTTTGTCACTAATGTTCTTGCTTCACAGTATGGGGTTTTTTTTAATCCTTAATGTGTGGTTGGGGAGGAGGTGACTGGGTACGTGCTGAAGCAGTGTAGGTCACAGGAGACTCTTGTTGCTGTTTAGGGAAAAATTGATGTAAGAATTTGCAATGAAAGAGAGGGCTCTTGAACTAGGATTGGAGTGTTAAGGACTAAACCTGTCTCATGAAAGCTAATGAGAAGACCCCTACTTCTTGAAACAGACTTTAGAATCGCGATTCTAAAACAGGATTCTAGACCATGATTCTAGAAACAGGATTTAGAGTCATGTAATCACAGAATGGTTTGGTCTGGACCTTCAAGATCACCCTTTCCACTATCCCAGGATGCCCCATCCAGTCTGGCCTTGGACACTCCCAGGAATGCAGCAGCCACAGCTGCTCTGGGCACCCTGTGCCAGGGCTCCCCACCCTCACAGACAGTAATTCCTTCCCAGTATCCCATCTATCCTGCCCTCTGGCTGTGGGAAGCCATTCCCCCTTGTCCTGTCCTTGTGAAAAATTCCTCTCCAGGAGGAAGATAAGGGGTTTTTTAAACAGCTTTGAAATATTATGATTTGGAAGCTGTTGTAGAATTATTTAGGTTGGAGGTGGCTTCTGGAGCTCATTTGGTCCTTCCTTCTTTTACATCCTTGGTGTGCCCAGGAACCCTTATAATCTCTCTGGACTGGGACCTGTGTGCTTTGCTGAGGGACCCTGGAGTCCTGGAAGAGCTTTTTCCCTGTTTTCTGCACTGGAGTTTCACCTGCCTGCATCTATAGCTTTTAGGACCTCTTGGTTTTGTTCTGATGGCAGAGGAACAGTGAGAGTTCACATCCCCTGCTCAGTGAAGGGGACCACCCCTTCTGGCCCAGGCCACCATGGTGGTAGCACAAACTGATGAGCCCAAAGAGGTGGGAAAGGGCAGAAAGGCATCCAGGAGAACCTCCCCTCTGGTGGGCTGTGAAGGGTGGGTGCAGTCACCATGGAGCCAAGGGGGAAATAATGTGGGAAAGGAGTAGAGCCTGTCAGAAGAAATGAAGGATGAAGGCTGTCTTCTCTAAACCTGGTTGTGGGAAGATTACTTGGATATCTGGAATAGATTTAGGGTATGGTTGCACTTGTGGAGGGAGTTACTTTCGTGGAGGGGTCAGCACTCCTTGGAAGAATTTGAATGCTTTGAATTCTGAGGAAACGTGGAGTAACTTGCACTCTCTGAAGAGGAGCAGCCAGTTGGGACTGATTGGTATTTCAAGAGATTTGAGTTATCCTTAGAGAAAATAGAAAACCCTCAGAAATGCAGTCCAGCCTCTGTCAAAGCTGGGAGAGCTGTCCTGCTTTTCAGGCTGAAACTACATGCTGTGTGGGCCTGCTGCTTATCTTCCAGGCACCTCCTTGGACATTGCACTCTGGCACAGGATGATATTTTTGGGACTGTCCTGTGCAGGGCCAGGAGTTGGACATTGTTGGTCCTTGTGGGTCCCGTCCAGCTCAGGATAGTCTGTGGTTCTGTGGTTCTGTTTGGGAGTACAGTCAGAGGTTACTGTGGATGCCCAGATTTCTCCATAAGGAGTCTTGCTACCTCACTGTTTCCTTGCTATGGGAATGAGAATGAAAAAATTAATGAAAAAAGAACTGTCCATTTCCATTAAGTGCAACCAAAAGGGTTCAATCAAGAGCAGGCTGATGGAAAGGTTCACATGTCATTGTTGTCCAAGATTTGTGAGGGATCTTTCTGCTTGTGGAGTAGCCTGGCCCTGGGGCTGCCAAAGGGGGTTGTGCCTCACCAAACCCACAAACTCCCTCATGTTCTCGAGCTCCTCTGTGGCTCCATTCTGTGTTCCATGGCATGTTGCCACCGTGTTATGCTGCTAATGTGCCAAATGCATTTTCTAGCACTGTTCAGAAGATGCTCTTTAACCTTTGCTGTGTCCTTCTGTCAAGTGCCAGGAATGCTGTACTTCGCTCCTGGCCGGCTGCTTTTCCACCCCGCTTGTCTCTGTGCATCACTGCGAACTTGGGGATCTGAGCAAATGTGTTTTCCTTGTCTGGACTCGTTAGATTTTTGGACATCAGAAGTTAGCACGTGTCCTTCCTGTCCAGGGGGATTTCTGCTCCATGAGCAGATACACGGAGGTTGGACCCCTGGGCTTTCCTCTCGGGCGGGCCGCCCGACCCGCGGCCTCCCCTACGTCACGCTGTCAGCTCTGATGACTTTACAGTCAGGCACATCACTTGCAGTGGAATGTGTTTCTGGAGTGCAGAAGCAGCCCAGGCTCTTGTCAGGCTTTAATTTATATTGGAGTGCTAAGGAGTAAAGAAATAGAATGTGAATAGTTCCTACTATGCTTTCAGAGGGTTGGCTTTTAGATCATTAGGTTTGAATCACAGAATCTGTGAATGGTTTGGGTGGGAAGGAACCTTGAAGCTCATCTAGTTCCAGCCACTGCCACTATCCCAGTTGCCTCGTCCAACCTGGCCTTGGACACCTCCAGGGATCCAGGGGCAGCCACAGCTTCTCTGGGCAACCTGTGCCAGACCCTCACAGGGAGGAATTTATTCCTCATATCTAACCTAAATCTACCCTCCTCCACTTTAAGCCACTGACCTTTGTTTCTTCTATCCATTAATTGTCCTTCTCTTGGAGGTGGTGGTGGAGGGAATCTCAGCCTTCAGTCCAGGCTGTCCCAAGCATCTCCTCCCCTGGCTGGTGGGTTCTTGCTGCTGGGATCAGGAATCTATCCTGTAGGGCTGGCCCTGGCACAGTGGGTGGGTGTGGTTGAGGTTGCAGGAGCTCCTGGCAGCACCAGGGATGGTGAGTGCAGTGGGGAGAGTTGTCTGTGACAGGCAGAGGCACAGCAGGGACAGAGGAGCACAGGCAGTGACCTTGTGCAATTCCTGGTGTCAGCTTTGTCCTGTTTAAAGATTCCTTACAAAACTTGCAAGGCAGTCGCTTTTCCTCTTCCCCATCCCCTAAAAAGAAGATGAGATAGTCTCTAAATAACTTTCTCATTTGCTCTCAGGGCCTCAAACTGCTAAGGTAATACCAAAAGCTGTTACAATAGTACAGATAATGGCCTTGTTAGTTTTTATCTTTGGAACTTGGTCCCTATCTGGTGCTTCCCAGGCAGCTAAAAATACCCAGGCTGCAGGATGTTGAGCAGGGTATGGCAAACCTCTTTCTGGGAGGCAGGAGCGATGCCTTTGAAGTTCAACTCTGAGATAAGCAGGTTTTTCAGCAAAGTGGATGCCCTGGAAGAGAGCCTGGTGCAGGATAAATCTGCCTCAGAGTGGCTGCAGTGCTCTTGCTCTGCACCTGTGGCTTAGTCCTGCACAGGAGGCACCCAGTGATACCTCCAGAAAGGATTTTTTGCATGCAAATATTAAATATAATCCATGAAATGAAACACATCTACATTTAATATAACCCAGTAGTTTAAACATGCTAGTCTTACCTTGCATAAATAAAATATGTATATAATTGCATAGCTAAGTGACTTTCAATGTTTATAGATAGTCTGTGTTATTTCTGTGTGTATCCATAATTGGCTACACTTAAAAACTGTAAAATATAAATAAAAGTGGGAGAGCACAGCTTGTGTGAGTGGCTGCTGCATTTAATTCACCCTCATTACAGGGTTTGGCAGAAGATGCTTATCCCTGTGTCCAGAACCCTTCTGGTGTGTTTTGGTTTGCTGTCATGAAATCAAAAGCTGTTTCAGAAGAGCATGAAGAAATATTCCTCACTTGTCTCATGTTCCCCATCTTCCTGTTCTCTGTCCCTACTTTCTCTGTCATTTTTCTTATGAAGGCCTATGTAAAGTCCTGATGGATCATCAAGAGCTTTCTCTGTTGCTGCACAGTTGTTCTGTGGTTTCTAGGCTTTGTCCTGTCTGAGTTTAAATATTGACTGCCACTTTTCTTCTGGACTATTTCTTTTTCTAACCTAAATGTCCACTTATCAATTTTTGTGTTAAAAAATATATGTGTGTGTGTGTATGTGTATGTGCAGCCAGTGTTGTGCTCAGCAGTGATTTGTAGGATGGGGATGAACCCCATCAGTGGTGGCTCTCAGGCCCCAGGAGGAACAATTTCACTGTTAAATAAACCAGAAATTCATGCATGTGGTCTCATGTGGCAGTTTCTGGAAACTATTCAATCACCTAAAACAGCATTAAAAATAATGTTGATGGCTGAGTAGTTAATGTATCTTAAGTGTAAAAATACTTCCTTCCTATTTCTATTTTAACTAGTGATGGGTTTTTTTTGTTTAAGGGATTGTGTGTGTGTATTTGGGGGTTTGTTTCCTTTTGTGTTTTTTTTTTTTTGTTTGGTTCTGGGTTTGTTTCTGTTGGGGCTTTTGTTGTTTTTTTTAGGGGCAGGAGGTTTTAGGGTTTTTTTTGCGTTTTGATTTGGTTTTGTTTGTTTTATTTTGGTGGCTGTTTTGGGGAGTTTGTTTGTGGGACGGGTTGAGATTGTTTTTTGTTTGGTTTTGGTTTTGTTTGTTTTGGGGGTTTTTGTTTGGTTTTACTCTGGGGTGTTTTTTGGTGGTTGTTCGTGGAGGTTTTTGTTTGTGGGGGATTTTTGGGGTTTTTTGGGGTTTTTTTTGGGGGGGTGGTCTTTTTGTTTTTGTTTTTTTTTTTGTTTGTTTGTTT
>VZUA01060733.1:13816-24681 GCA_013401035.1 Horornis vulcanius | reverse complement strand
TTAGCACTGCTTAAATTATTGCAGTTGTTTAAAACCCTTTTAGTGTCTTTTCACCCTGTGCAGCGTACATGGAGAGAAAGCAGAACTTCCCAAGGCAGAGCAGACCACTTGGCTATAAATTTTAAAAATCCAGTCATGTGGCTGTTCAGTTTTTCTTGCATAGGAATGACCTAAATATTTGCCTCAGGAGAGAATCTTCCATATATATTGTGTTAAGGCAGAAGGGCTGAAAGGTGCAGAAAGCCTGACCTGTCAAGACAAAGGATGGTCCCTGTCACAGGAGGAAGTCTGATTCTCTAGGTTAATTGTTTCTTTATCTGTGGGATCACATAGAAGGTTATCAGAAAAGAAGTGACAGGTGCGTCATCAAATGTGTCAGCTGCAGAACCACTGAGCCATAAATCTTTCCTTTGGGGAGGTTCAAAAATCTTTTTAATCACATCTTTAAGTTACATAAGAAATTAATGATTATGGACTTCTGTTCTGCTAAATCATCTTGCATTCCCAGTTTCTTAGTTGTAATACCTGTGTACCACTGTGGAATGTGTCTGCTGTGTGTGTACATACATTCTTTCTTAATGGGACCCGAAGCTCCTAAGGTATTTCATACTGACTTGTTTGAAATAGTAGGTAAAAAGTGCATTCAGTTCTTCAGAAGTGTCAAGGAGAAGGAAATATACTGACTGGGGTGTCTCTGTAGCTGTCTGGTGCCCTAGCAAGACTGGTTTATTTGAGCATATTGTGTCAGCTGTAGAAGTGTGGAATATTGCACACTGTGAGACAGTAGAGAATTAGAATTAGATTTCAGAACTAAAATACAACTTTAAAAGAAGTTATAAAAATTGTCTTACATATTTTATGGGCTGTTACCAGCATATATTACACTCCAGCAGTCAGTTTCCATAACATCTTGCTTCTAAAAGCAGTTTGTGTTTTATGTGTCAGCCTCTGTGAATTTTAATCTAGTAAGATGGATACAATTGCTCTTTTTGTTAAAATGATACTGATGTCTGAAGTGGAAAGCAGGATAAAAATCCTCTCCCAGAGCAAGGGGACTGCAGAGGCACCACAGGGACTCAGGGGAGCTGGCTCTGCTTTGACTGTGACACTTCTGGGGCTGCCAGAGCGATGCTGGGACTTCCTCATGGGCCTCTTCCTCCTGTTCTGCACCTGTGTGAGCTGGACAGAACCAAATCCATGGAATAGGCTTGGTGCTGAGTTTAATTTAGCAGTTTATCTGTGGTGGATGATGACAAAAACCGTGCATGCAGTTTTGGTACTGCAGCCTTCGTTCCTGTAAATTCAGTGGTTTGCATTAGTTCTGGTTCTGCTGAAACTCTTCCTTGTTTTGTCAGGTATTTTTCTGTTTGGTTTTCTTTGAAAAATGAATTCTTGGATTTTTTTTCCCCTCTATTCAGTTTTGCAATACTAGAATAACTTAATCTGATGGGGGTTTTGGTTTGGTTTGGTTTTTAATTTGAATGCTCTGACACTGTACAGGAAAACCTAGAAATGTTTCATGCAGACCTAAGTCTTGAGACAGTGATAGGTCAAGGATTGCACTGTCTCCTACTGGTATAAATTCAGTGACAGGTAGCTGAGAGAAGAAAAATACATTTCAGCTGCAGTTTATTGTCAGAGAGACTGCAGAAATTGCTTCTTGGCATGGTAAATCCCATCAGGTCTGATGCATTACTGTCACAAAAGAGACGCAAACACTACAGCACAGTTGAAGAGGGAAAAGGAAGAAGTTTAATTTTCATTTTCAGTTTATATAGAAAGGAGAAATGAGAATTTCATTCCAGAAATGAGACCACACTGGAAGACTGAAGTTCAACCTCTTCAATTCCACTGGTCTGAGAAAATGTCCATCAATTGTCCTTCCTAAAGAGAAGAATGTAAACAATATAGGCAGTTACAGAAACATTGCTCTGTTTACTTGAAAATTTGTGAGAAACTGACTACTAAATACGTGAACTACAGAAGGCTTAGAAAGGATACCAAGAGAACAGGGCAACACAGGTCTTTGAAGGCAATGAGGCCAATTTGCTTCAAGCTCTTGTACCCCAGCAGCTGATCTGACTGTTGGTTATACACTCCTTGGTTGTCTTCAGGGTAGAACCAAAGTAAGGAAATCATGGTTTCTGTGGATCTGCTGGTGCTTTCCCGAGTAAGATGATGTGCGCTGTGGCTTCAGTCATCTGCATCTTTCCAGAAAATCAGAGTAATTTAGTTTCATTTCTATGTTCCCCATATTTCTGTGGTGATGGATACTTAGCTGTCCTTAGGCTTAGTGTGACAGGGATGTCTTCCTGTTCTCAATGGAGTTTTCTGTTTCAAGAGCTCTTTTAAATAAAACTTGAGGAATGACACTCCCCTGAGATCAAGTCGTCTAACTCTGAATACTTGGTAATGCTGTTTCTGGTTTTTCCCTTAACTTAATTTATTATGCAGAGATATCTTTACTCTTGAGCATAAGGCTTCCCATCCAAAGAAATCCTCACAAATGCTTACGTCCACCCAGTGTGCCAGCCTGCACTGAGATAATTTTTGGCTCACAGCCACGTGGTTAGCAAGCTCTATCTTCCTCTGTCTACTTAAAAGTATGCACTTTAGGAACGTAGGTGAGTATTTTCATGGGTATGATAAAAAATGCACGTGGTTCTGCACACCTTGACTATTGTCAGCATAACCTGAACTCCGCAGTGTTTGGGTCAATCCATCTGGCCGTGGAAAACAAAAGCTGCTATGCTTTCCTTGGATTTCAAGTTCTCTTGGTCAGAGGCTCTTTTTGTTCAGCAAGCACCTCAGTAATACAGATGATAATAATGCAATGCAGCTTTCCACAGAGCTGCACAGATTCATCAGCAGTGTACAAGTGGCTGCTGCAAGATTTATTCTGGGCTTTTTCAGTGAGAAGTTAGCCATCCACTTCCTGCTGCTAGCAGAACTGCATAAAACTTTCACAGCCAACAAATAAAAACCAAACTGCAGACAGATCTAGAAACCAAAGCCATTAACTGTAAAATATGATACCAAAAGTGAGCCTTCCTCTCTCCCGCTCTTCAGTCACATCAAGGAGGCTCAGTCTGGTGAGAAGAGAAAAATGAGAGTGGAAGTGGGACTCCTAATTCATGCGTTCCTTTTACAGTACAGCAGCATGGGAAGTGACCTTTCTTCTCCTGTTCAATCTGGAAGGTCAGTGCAATGACATGAGTCATTCTTTGGTGACCATGCTTACAAAACCAAGGAAAGAAAAGAAGTTGTTTGACAGCCCCTCATGGAATAACAATTCCCTGTCTATTTCCAATTCCAGTTTCTTTTTCTGTGCACAGACCATAAAAACCTTACAACCAATTTTTAGAGGTAGTTACTCTTTAGGAGATTCTTTCTTCTACTTTGCAGTCCTGGAGATGAGTTAGTGTTGCTCCTTAAAATGTAGCTTTATATTTGAGATTAGTAATAAATTAAATTTAAAACCACTTTATACTGCAGAAATTATGCTGCAATGCATTTGAAATTAGAAATAGTGGAGAGGACAAATAAAAAAAGTCTGTGACTGTGCAGGGGAATGCTGCCCACATTCATTCCAACCCAGGTCAGTAAATCCACACGACAAAGGCCCTCCAGAGGAGACAGATTCGGCTTGGCAGTGCTGGTTGCATTTTTGTGGAACTCATAAGCCACAACTCTTCCTCAAGCTCCCATTTACTTGTCTTTTAGTGTTAGCAATCCTGGGAATAAGCCAAGTGTCTCTTCTCCATTTTAAAGTGAACTTGGACTAAAGATACCTCAGAGTTGTCTTTGATAGAATGCTAATGGCACTCAAAAGGAGGCCTAAAATCAATTTTGCATTTCTATAAGATGTTATTTTATGCTGCAAGGTGTTCCTCTTATCCCTTGTCCTTTTCCACTGCCATTGTTAAAGGTAATAGAAATGTTGAAAATGGTAATCCTGAGACTATCCTAAAACCAGATGAATACTAAAATGTATCTCAGTAATGTAAACTGGTCTTAAATTCAAACAGACTATGAAAAATATTTTACATCAGCGAACCACTTCATCTTACTGACTTAAGAGGTTTCTAGATTGTGCTCAGTTCTGCACAATTTGATTAGAAATATTTGGAGAGTGCTTAGAGACACCAAAATAGTCAGGAAACATCTGAGCAAAAAATGAAAAAATAAAGGCTAAAGATGACCAAAGCAGAAAGCAATAGGCTGCAGATGTCTGGATGGTATAAACAGTGAGGATGGATAAAATATTTAATGTAAGGCACAGAGATATTTAAGTGTAGGCTAAGTAGCCAATAAAAGCAGCAGAGGCTAATGTCCAAAAGGAAGTAGAAGGATTATGTAAGTCTTTAAAGATTAGATTTGGCAAAGAGTATGAAGCATGCCATTGGAAGGAATATAATATTGGCAGGGGATTTGTATTAAGATACGTTCTCAGTCTCGTACAGTAAATCAGATGCAGAGCTCAGTTGGATTCCTGTGTGTTGGTTTGAGGCTGCAAGTGTAGACTTTGCCAGCTGGGATGTTTATCCAGGCACACCTAGCTTTTGTAATCTTGTCTTCTAGAAACACAAGCACTCATGCAAACAGGTAAGGTGTGTATGAACACTTCTAACAAAATCATCCCCCCCCTTTTGCACTGAAGCCTTGGGATTTTCTGCAGTTACATCCTTTACACTTGATACTATGTGGGAGCCAATGAAATTGTCAAGGTTCTTATTAACTTGAAATAAGTTTTTATCTTATTTCTGTGTTGGCTACGTATTATCATGAAAGTATGGCTTGAGAAAGGAGGTGTATTTGTTATTTAGTGGAAAGTTTCTCTTGGTTTTTTTTGTAATTTCTTTGATACCAGTGCTGATGTAGCTGGGGAATTTCATTCAACAATTTTAGAACTACTCATAAAGAGAAGGGAAAAATCATAAATTGACCCTTGGCTGGTGAGCAAGCTGAACACTAAATTCCCAGCTGTATCTTACCAGGAGCTTTCAGAGTGAGAAAATGAACATGAATTTTTTTTTTTTTGTTAGAAGATCGGGGTTTTTTCTGTCAGTAAAGATGAAACATGGAAAAGGAACTTTTGGTTTTCCTCAGCTCACCTGAAACATTGGGACAGAGGTAGAAAGCTGTTTTTATTTCAGATAGAATATTAGACGCAGAGGAGTCATTTTGGCTCTGTTAGGAAAAAAAAATGAACATCTAAGAAGCATTTGTGAATGAAGTGTGACATTTTTGCATTACCCAGCCCATGGAATAATCTTTATTTAATGCCAGTGATGTGCTAATTTTGTTGAGCTTTGCCAAGCAGGGAGAGTAACCAGTTTATTTTGGTTTTTATCTAGATTACAGGGTTTGACTCTTCATTCCTTTGCACTCTCGTTGTTCTCTAGTATGTAAAACTCAGCATTAACACAAATACTGTGCTTTAGTCTTACCTGGGGGGAAAAGTACCAGCTGAGAGGCGAACAAACCCCAAGGTGTTTCTCTTTGCTTGGTGTCAGCATTGTAGACATAGCTTGTAGTCTCCAATACTTCTTCCAAGGCACCTATATTAGCAGCTTGTTATGCCTTAGTCTGTGGAGCTGAGTTTTTCCTGTAATCGTGTGACAGATTTTTGTTGTAATTGTGACCAGTGTTGCTCTGTGGGAAAACAGTGTTGAAATTTAAATGCCTTGAATTTGGTGTGTATTTGAAAAATAGATAAATTTCACTCACTCTTGAGGTCTGATCATTTAGATAATGATATAGACTGGACTTTGAAATCTTGTTTGTTTCATATCGTGCTGAGCAGAAAGCACAGCCTGTAGACCTTATCGGGATAAGCAGGTCTTAGTTTGTCCAGTCTCAGGCATTGAGGACCAGAGAATATTGGCACTGAAGATAAAATAAGGCCATATCCACACTCTTGGATTTGATACATATAACACTGATACCACATTTTTACTTTCATTACCTAAAGAAATGGATTTTTTTTTTTTTATTATTTTCTGTCTGTTTCTGTCAGTCCAGAAATTAAATTGAAAGAGGGTAGATTTATATAGGACATCAGGAAGGAGAGTTCTTTACAGTCAGGGTGATGAGGCAGTGGCAAAGGCTGCCCAGAGAAGCCGTGGTGACCCCACCCCTTAGAGTGTTCAAGGAAGCATTAAATAAGGAGGAAATGAGCTGTTGATAATGAGTGTGGAGCTGGGATCACAACCTCTGTCCTTTCTGAGCTGGGTGACCATAAAATACTTGTCCCGTTAGCCAGAACAGCCGTGGCACTGTTTTATCTGTGACAGAACGCTGTGCACCCTTGCAGACAGGATGTGAAGCAGTACAAGTGTGGGTTGGCTAATGAGGGGTGCAGAGGTGTGATGTCTGACATTTCCTGGGAGCCAGACAAGTGTCAACACAAACCAGTGAACAACCCTTGGAATTTATCTGCTGCTGGTGGGATGCAATGGAAACAAGCCAGCCTAAGCAGGCAGAGCAGAGGGGCCGGGAAGTGACCTGGAGCAGCATCTGAGGGATGGCCTGTCGTGCTCAGGGCTGGGGCAGCTGTGGGGCTGCATGACTGTATGACTGCAGCTCAGCTACCAGAGTGCTTCCACTGGGGCTAGCAAACCTCACATCCCCTCTGTGCTGACCATCACTGGATTACAAGCGCTTCAAAATACCAAGAGATTCTAAATGCATTTTAGAGCCACTTTGGTTTTACTCTGAGTTCTGTTATACTCTGAGAACTCACCTCTTAATACTTGGTGTAACATAAGCAGGTCAAGTGTTAGGTAAAAATGCAGCAGGCAAAGTTTCTATTGAATACTATCTGACCAAAATCCAGGGGAAAATGGGTAGCAGTAGAGTGTTTTATTAGCTCTGCTTCCCAACTGACCTAGGATTTTTTTTGACCTTTAATTAGGAGAAAGGCAGGATTTTATTTCTGCTAACTGCAAAATAAGGAGATCATTTAGCTGTTTAGTAACAGTAACCTCTTTCATCTAAGTACAGTTTAATTAAGTGCTAATAAAGCAGAAGTTCAGACAGACCCCTGAAAACAGCAGGCTAATTACTTTCCTTTATTAAATAGTATTGGCACCAAGTATTTGTAACCTTCAAGTTACCTTGCCGTAATTAGCTCAGTTCTCATTAGCTGTTACTTCAACCTCCGAGAAGTGAGAAGTTGGTGAAGGAAGTTAGCAATAATTCTTAAATCTCTTGGTTGTACAAGTGATTTACCTAGATGAAAGAGCCTAATTACTTGAAAATACGTAATTGCACTATCATCAAGATCATTATTGTATGTGATGAAAAAAACAACTCTAAAGGAAGACCCAGTGACATCTAAAACAGTGTGTCCTGATGAAAAAACATTTGATTGAAACCAGTTGAGCAACCTTTTCTAAAGTGGCTCTTTGTATTTTAAGGATCCTTCACTGGACACATAAGTTTGAACACCTAAGATGAAGTTGTGGCTCCTGAATTTTTTCATCTGTTGGACACTGAAAAACTTAGAGGGCACATAACTGGGCTCCAGCCTTACAATTTATTGACACTTAGAGGGGAAAATTGGGTTACCTGTTCTCTTCTAGCAAAACACTTTGTAGAAAAAGCTGAAAGTTTTCTTAGTTTTTTCTCTTGCCCTCTATCTAGTGTCAGCTCTGCTAAGAGAGTGCACAAAGACAAATTAAGCTTTCTTGTCCTTTTGTCTGAAGGATAGATAAAATGTTTTTTTCAGGTATACCCCATTGCCAAAGCAATTATTCTTTCTCCCGCATAGATTAAATGTTTATGGTAATGGGTGTCAAATTGCTAATCTTGGAAATACAGAAAGAGCAGTCATTGCATTTTAATGATGTTCCAAAATACATAATTTATCATGAAGGAATCATTTTCCCTCAGAAGCAAAATAGTCCAATAAAATCCTGATTCCTAGACGCTTGGACTGGACCTGCACTGAGGCTGTCTTCTCTGTTACTGCTTGTCGTGCTGCTTCCCAGCACCCCAGGCTCTGCAGGAGGGGGAGGTTGAGGGAGGCAGGTGGTGTGCAAGCACCTGAGCAGCAGCTTCTGAGCAGGGAAAGGCAAGGTGATGTTCCAAAAAGTGCAGAGTAAAAGAACATCGCATCAGTTACAGCTCCGAGAACTCCGCTCAGAAAATGGCTTTAGTTTTGCTTCTTCCCTCTCTTGCAGGGGTTGCAGAAGAAACATACTATGGAAAAATTAAAGCTGCTTCTGGATAAGAGCTCCCATAGAGGGGCTGGATCTGCTTAACTTGGGTGCTTTCACATTACTCTTACTATTAATTTGTCCTTCCTTTTCAGAAGGTCCTTGCCTTTATTGAAGACCCAATAAAACATTAGGAATTTTACTCAAAAGCAAAATAATTCCTAATTTAATGGCTCCTTTGATAGTGTTGTCAGATAGTAAAACAGTTAAGCAGGCAAGTGTTGAGAGATGAGATCTGCTTCCCAAAAAAAGGAGGAAGAGAAAGGCCTTCTGGAAAATAATGAAGTTGCCCTTGGATTTGTTGCTAACATGAAAGCATGTACTGATGAGAAGTGTGAGATGTTAATGCTGCAGCACTGTGAGGCTCTGTCTGTCTGCTTGCCATGTTAGTTGAAATGTACATGATTACAAGTAGAATTACCAGCATATTGAACTATTTTTCTTTTCAAGTGCCTGAGTTCTTTAGCAGCTTTTCAGCAGAAAAAATAATCATAAATACGTTGGTGTGACTGCACAAAGAAGGCGTCGTTCCCCTTTGGTGAGCCAGAGTTCAACAAGGCAATCTTGATTTATTCCTTTGATCAGTCAAGGCATTTGAGTCTGAATATTTGTGTTGATGCTGAAGAAATTTCAGCTGTCTGTTCGCTGAAGACAGGCTGACACTTGTAGCTTCTGCATGGCAGACTCTAAAGTGAAACCACACTGAGATATTTGAGGGCAGGAGACAGGATGGCTTCCTGGCTGTGGAAGTGGGAATCCTTGGCTTTTCAGCTTCTTTACTTGAACAAAAACTTCTGACAGCCCATGGCATCTGTCCATGCCTCTGTCCTGTTTGAGAGATGAGAAAATCTGTTGTTTTGCTGTCGGGATAACTTTTGTCTATCCCTTGAATTGTAACAGGGCCTTTTTCTGAGATTTTTATTTTACTGTTAGTGAAGAAAGGGGTCTTCCATCATGTATTGAAGACTTACATTTGATTTCTGGCACTAGGAATTTCCTAAACCTAGTATATGAGCTTAGCAAAAGTTCAAAAGAAAGTACTCCATTGGAGTACTGTACGTGAAAGGGAGGATGCAGCCAGCGATTTATTTTCCTTGTAGTACCAGCAGAAATATAATATGTACTAAATAATTATTTATAAACATATGAAGACTTGACTAGATGGTTGTAAAATACGATCTTCGGTGCTGGTGTGTTTATGTAACATCTCATACAGATACCCAGAGGGACTGTTCATAAACAATCATAAAATACCCAGAAAATACCAGCAGTTTACCTTCAGCTTATAAAACAGCATGTAGAAATGAAATTTCAGGCTTTTAGTCCCCCTGCTTTTCTCTCTTTCTGTCTTTCTGATGAAAACTCACAGTAATCGGCTATGCCATCTGCTACTATATATTTTTCATGAGTTTTAACATTTTGTTTTTAGAACCTGAAATATGAGTAAAATGTCAAGTCGCCCAGAAAATAATCATAGGCACGACAACTCAAATGTTAGCTCGGCTTGTCTGTACCCAGAGTGGTTCACAGCAGGTCTGGGGCCTCGCTCTTTGCAGGTACACCCTTGGAATTTGCTGAGACATTCCCAATACAAAGGGAGAAGGTGCCAACCACACTGGCAAAATTAATTCCCAGGGAAGAAGTGAACTCTGTGTCGCATTGTTACAGAAATGTCTTGGGCCTCTTGCCACCCTTCTCCCTCCTCCTCCCTTTTAAAAGCCTGTTTGCCATTCTAGTTTTCCATCCTGCTGCGACCAGACTGCAGGTGACAAGCTGGGAAGGTGTTAGAAAGGTACAGGATAAAACCTTCAGCTCCAAAAATGGTCACAGTTCTTAATGTGGAGGGAAAGAAGCAAGCAGCCCTTCGTGCCACCTCGCTGTCAGGCTGTGCTCAGGATCCCTTCCCCTCGACAGTGTGTGCCCTTAGCACAGGAAGGGAATAGCTGGATTATTTGCCTCCTACCTTTTTAACCGTGCAGAGATGAAATTACTTCATTGAGTAAGTTCCGAGCAGCACAGGGTTGGCTTTCATAGAAATCCTGTGAAGATTTGCTGCCTTTCATCAGAATAAGGAGCGTCCTCAGAGATCTTTGCACTCCCAGCCTGTGCAAAAACCCTCGTTATGGCATTGCAAGATTTCTCACTTAGTATTCTGCTTCATAAGTCTGGAGCTTGTTTTCAATTATCTCCATTCTGTGCTTCATTTTGCTCATTCCTTTAGAATTTCTCTTGTTCACAAGACAGTTTTCAGGCTTTGCAGTGGAAGATGATGATCTTTACCAGGGGAGCCCTGGGAAAGACCTGAAGAAGAGCTTGTGTGCTCTAATAGGGTGGATATTGCCTCAATCTGTAAAATGGGTCATATTTTAAGGAATTCTAAGTTGAATGTACTGTTCATAATATCTAAACTGGACTGGGCTTCCTAGTATTTTGTTGTCATTGGCATATAATTGTAGGCAAATCACTTACATAATGAAAATGTCCGGTGAAACTAATTAAAATTACTGGCTCATGTTTTTCGAGGCACTGAGTTGTCATTGCCTTTCAAAAGACACAATAGTCTCTTTGCTAGACCTTTCAACCTTTGAAAATCTCCAGTCATTTTAGTATTTTTTCTGCAGCTAAATACATTCCCCATTCATA
>VZUA01060732.1:7009-19493 GCA_013401035.1 Horornis vulcanius | reverse complement strand
TTCCAAACAGCCTTCATGCACTTCAATAAACATTTTCCTCAAGCTGCATACAGTGATTCTTGTAGAAAAACTTCCTTTCAGAAGCTAAACCCTTTTTTAGGGTCTAGATACATCAAATAATATGCCCTTGTAGTGTTAAATAATGGGGATGATTTCCTTCTCATTTTGGACAGAAGCATAAATAGAAAAGAAAAGCATGACAACTGTTACTGCAGATTCTCTCAGCTGGAAGTAAAAATCAGGCTAATTATTTTGTAGATGCTTGACCTCATAGTACATGTTATGGATTAATAGCGCTTGGAAACAAAACAACTCGGTTTTTATGACCATGGGAGCCCCTTCAAGGGCTGAAGACTTCTAAGCAGGGCAAAAGCATCCTTGCCAGCTGGTTTACAAGCAGGTGAGGAGAGCTTTAAACTAGAAATTACAGTGAAGGGAAATTTCAGCCTTCAGTTGAGTGAGAAAATGGTGAGCCTGGTTGAGAAGCAAATGATGCAGTTGCAATATAGATGTGGTGGAATATCTCACACAACTGGAGTGCACAGAGTGATGGGTACAGGCTCAATAAGAAGGACCTGCTGGGAAAGGAAGGGGGAGTTTCCCTTTGTGTGAGATAGAAATGGGAATGAAAAAAGGTGTACCTGGGAACAGGAAGGGAAATAACTCCAGTGCTGGTAGCTGCAAAGTTTTTGTTCAGCCCAAATACTTCCATCTCGCAGTGGTCAGATAGATAAGAGGGGAAAGTGAGTGCAGCAAAAGGAGTCTATCTGGAAGGTCAGTGGCTGCTTTTCTGTTAAGGTCTGGCAGCCCACCAAAGTCAACACACCACAGTTACCTTCTGATTTTTTTTAAGACACAAATACAATTTCTAAATAGTATCTTTCACTAACGGCATTTATCTTTAAGATAATTACAAAACATTTAAAAGGAGTTTGACTGGATATGGATAACCTCAGTCATCTCTGGCCAGTTTTATTTGTGTGACAACCATGATGTTTTGAATTTTTTATTATTTAGTCGCCAAAACTAATAAAGCCTAAACCCCCTCACCTCTCTCCTATTCTAATTCCAAATCAGAATAGTTCATTTACCTTTTTGTTGCCAAACTGACTTGAGTCAGATGGAGAAATTTCTAGATCACAGAGCTGCCTCTACAGTCATGTGATCCTTCTTACAGAGTGAGAGAACTGAATGGGTAAAGACAGGGAGATCACTCAACCATTATCATCATTGCAAAAAAAGACATGAATAGGGACTAGGGAAATTAAGTTACTGCCAATTAGAATAGATTTGGATAGTGACAAAAACTAAAACACCTGTGCACATGCATGCACGCACACACACACATACACATGTTCCCAGTCTCAGCTTCAATCCTTTCTTGTCTCTTCTACATCTTTCCTGTCCCTGAGCTATGCAAGACTGATGAGGAAAGGGGGGTTATGGTCAGACCATAACTATTTTGAAAGGATATTTTTCCTTTCCTTAACTGTTTCTCTGGAGCACTTCCATCCTGGCTGAGGGGCCCAGCCATGCCCTGCAGTGAGTGGGTTGGAGCCCTCTGGATCCAGCTGTGTCCTGCTCAGAGCAGTCCCTGCTCCTCCTCACAGACATCTCCTGCAGCTCCTGTGGCCATCACCTGGCATGGGTGCACAGTACAATAACACAAAATAATTAGGATAAAATGGGAGAGGAGTATTTCCTTATTACTATGAAACTGTACTTGCTAGTGTTTTTTTTAATAGGCTGTCGTATTATACTTTGAAAAATATACTTGTATTCACATGAGACTTATGTGATACTTATAGATCAGTAACTGAGGGTCAAGACCTCCAAAATCAGGGGTGATTCCTACAGCAGTTACATTCTTCTCAAGTCAGCTGTATACATTCAATGATTAAAACATTGTACAGTATCTCTGTGCCACTTGAAAGAAAGGATAGGTAAAAGTTTTTAGCAAAGGTAACCACAAAATATTGGAAAGTATGTGATCCACAGTCAGAACACATTCACTGTGTAGACATTTCAACTCTTGTTGGTCTCTGGAGATGCATATGATCACCACCAAATTGAAGGCTGCAGGGTTTTTAATTGCTTGTTGTCAGTGCATAGAGGTTGTATTTCATGTCATGAATTTTAAGTTGTCCATCCTTCCTTTGTTTCCTAATTTTATGCATATGCACAAGAAAGGTACAGAGTCAAATCAAGTTATGAAGTTGCAGTAACACCTCTTGAATTACATGTTATAAATTTATCTCTAGCATTTTTCTACATAGAATTGTAGGAAGAGGATCCCAGCTGTTGCCTTTCAGGTTCAGTCCAGATTTGTTTTGGATGTGTTCAGTGTAGTGCTTTTTGCCATGAATAAATTTAGCCTTAAGAATAAGTAAAAATATCTTAAAATAGGGAATCTTTTAATTCGTGGATCTGAGAATAGGGAAATATCCAACTGATGCACTGGAAGTTGAGTGATATACTAAAATACAAGGTATTCTTATTTGAATAATTAGAAAATAACAAGTGAGATACAAATTAAAGCAATAATTAAACCACTAAATTTTCAAAGACAGACCACATTATGCAGATGTCTAGGAATAAGAATCAATCTCTGTGCTGCATCTATCTTTTCCCGCAGTTCAAAGCTCAGATGTGTTGAATCTCCATGCAAAGAAGTTTGTCTTACCACTGAGGAAGGCTTCCTGCCACCTGAGATTAAAAAATAAAAAATGCAGAGGAGAAATCCTATCCCCAACAGTCATATAACGACTCTGAAAAGCGTAGTTTGGAAAATGGTACTTCAAATACAACATCCAGTGTTTTTAAACCAGTGCCTTCTTGTTCGAGTTACACTGAAGTGAACACTCTGCAGAAATCTAAATAATGAAGANCAAATTTCTCTACTTATTTCTTGGAATGCTTTGGTCAAATCTTACTTGAAGAATTACATTCCCGTAGCATGCTAATTCAGAATAATTACAAACAATAGAAAACAAATAATTTAATAACTTTATTAAATTTGGCTAAATAAGGTAAAATACTTAAAATTTAATCACTTTTGTCAAAATTGAATGCCAAGTTCTGTTTGAGTTGTTTAAAAGCAGGTTGACTCATACAAAAATATTCTACCAACAAGTAGTTTAATTTGATAAATACTTTGCTGACAGGATCAGTACTAATGTACATCTGCTTCATCAAAACCAGACATGTATGTATGGCATAGAGGAAAAAAACCAAAAACAACAAAATACAGTAATTTTTGGAATCATAGCCCAGAAGCTTTGGGAAAGCCTAAATGGAGATCCATGCCCATAAACATTTTATTTGCAACAAAAACTGTTATTTTGGTTGTTTTGCAGGTCCTGGTAGACCAAGGATCAGAGTAGCTCCAAGTAGTTGGCCGTTCTTCATTTCAACAACTATATAGAGAAATTCAAGTCTGTCATTGCCAACATTGTTTGCAGTCTCTTTCACACCTTGTTTCCTATTGCAAGCACAGTACTAATACAGAAATTACTATATTCAAGATCAGTGCATGAGAAATTATTGCTTCACTGAGAATGATACTGGAATAATCTATATTGTTGGCATTAAAAATCAGCCCATTACTCTAGATCAAAAATTAAAACTTCACAAAGAATTCTTTAGGATAGATGATGACTTTCCACACTTTCATTGCAGTAATTCTCCAACAATCAGCATGATAGTCCTTCAGAATTATTATCATTTAAATTCATATGGTAAATCTGGGGGAGGGGCTTCAATTTCAGTACTTTTTTCTTATTCTTCAAGAAAATCATGTTAAGTTTCGCTGATCTACTCTCAATTAATAGACCGGCTCCAAATTGCACAAGCAGAATATTAACTAAAATTGTAAACAACATCAGTTTTGAAAAAACTATTTCAATACAAAGAAAAGATATATTATTTGCGAGTGTCTATATGTTGCAGTAGATTATTTGACCAATTACCCTTAAAATCAGTCCTTCAATCAGGATGTTACCTGCTGATACAAATTTTGAAAACTGACATTAAAGGGCTGTGTTTTCAGTAATAATAACCACACAAGAGAAAAGAGAAATACTGGTAAATTATTCTTACATTTTGCTGTGCACTCAAGACTCTGTTATTCAAGTAAAATTTCCATTTGATTTTCATTACGGAATGAAAACTATATATTATTAGTAATAACTATCTAAGAAATGAGTTATAGATCTAATCCTACAGCTTTTCAAGTTAATTTTTTTTCATAGATTCATGTTAATTGCTCGTAGTTCAACTATACATTTCTAAAGAACAAAGCATAAGAGAAGAAAAGCCTATAGTGATACATTTGAAGATTGATGTTTTAAGTACTTGCAACATTTTCATTTCAGAGATATTTTACTTTAGTGAAACAGTCAGTGGACATAAGTGAAAATTCATCCACTGTGAAGAATAGTGTATCTGATTTTACATCAAATACTGTGTATTCCTTGTGGGATATGGCTGATTGTGCATAGAAATATTGGTCCGCATGCCAGAATGTTGTATTTCTCAAGAATATAGCTCAGAGGCAAGTCAACAACAGCACTATTTGATTTGTTGCTTGCCTAGACATAAAGTTAGAATCTATATTACTTCACATACAATATTTTTATTTGCCCTTTCTGCAGTTTCTTGAGTTTTACCTAAAAAGTCTGCCTAACAGGTATAATCTTTTACTTGAATTTTCTAGTAAGCAGAAATAATTAACCATTTTTATGAAATTTCTCTATGACAAGGGAACTACCATACACATTTTTTTACTATTAGTTCTCTACTAAACATCCCTTTTCAATAACACCTCATGAGAGTTTTCTGAAAAAAAATTAAGCTTTCTACAGAAGACTAAGATAATTTCATGAGTAAGTGTATGTTGAACACTGTTATTATAAAATTATAATTTCTATGTAAAATATATTTTTATTGTTCCTGTTACTCCTTTTTTCTTTGATTAGCTACGCAGAAGACTTACCTTATATATCCTTTTTTTATCTGCTACCCCTCTTGCATTTTCATAGTATAAATATATGTACATTCCCTTTATATATACACACATTGCTTGATTCTAGTGCACATTTCTCTGTTGACAAGTTACAGTATAAATAATTTATAGATACAATTTATTGCCAGATAGAAATATGCTGCTATGAAACAGAGAGATCCACCTTCTTTCTATTCAGGGAAAAGCAGTATAGTATCCAGCGTTGTAATAAACTGCATATTTTTTGGGAAACATATTTTACTGATTTATTTTCCACTTATGCATTTCAGATTTTCTATAATTCAACTTCTGATTTTTTTTTTTTAATATCATAGCTTAAGTTACCAGAAGAGGAAAATAATTTTTCCCACTCAGTGATATGAACTGTCCTTAGGTATGAGTGAGATGGCTGCACTTAACTGCGTAATAATCCACCATTCATGCTGAGTTAGCAGAGGGAAACAGGGTATCTCTTCAGATATCAGTTTGCTGGATGGCCTTCTCAGAAGGGAAATAAAAAAATCACCTCATCTCCAAATCACCTGCTTGAGACTGACCTCCACATGCTGAATCCCTCTGCAGGCAGATCTTAACAGCCATTTATCTCTGACACAGCCCTGGTGCCAACTTTTCCCTGAGGGCAGAGAGAAACAGCAATATAGGATGTTATTCTCTTAATAATTAGCAGTCTCTCAGCAGACTGGTTCAGCTTTCTTCCTCAGATGCCTCGGACCTGGTGACCTACTGCCAGTCTCAGCAATTTCTACCCCTGGAGGTATCTGATCTAATGACTGCCTTTCAGGTACCTGCATACCCACCTGAGAATCAGTTCCATGTTGATGACTTGGCTATGATGCAGTTCTCAGTAGCATTTCTCACCCCTTGAAAGACATCCTTTGTCCATTTTGGTTACTAAAATATGTTATTATTAACTATGAGTAATTAAACTACTGCTTTTATCTGTGAAATGACAGCTAAGAAATATAGCAAATGGACTATCTCACAGATCGAGGATTCTGAGAATATAAAAATACTAAAATATCATAGTTAAACTGAGTTTAAAGATGCCAAGATGGTTAAAGAAGTAACTACCCTATAAAGGATTAACATTTGTATAGAAATAATTGATTTTGCTGAAACTGGATGACTTCAGTGCAGATTTTAAAGTGTATTAGATCTACTATCTCTGTTACATTCTGCTAATCTGACTCAAATTATCATTCAGAAACAAAGGAAGGCTAGTCACTCAATAATATTTTTTCAGTGTTTAAGTGAAAAGAAATAAAACAGACATGGAATAGAAGTCATGCTGTTTTTGCAGGTATTAAAAAAGACAAACAAAAACATTTACAAAGAAACATCTTTGGATAATAAAATGTAAGCATTCAATTGCTGATCAGGGAAATTTAGGTCAAAGATAAATTACAAAAGGTGAGACGTAACACTAGAGAGAAGATAATTATATTCTGCCTTGCAGATGAATGTGTTTTAGAGATAGAGGACTATTCTGTAACTCAGAACCTAAATTCTGTCATCACCAAAGTAAGTACCACTGAGGTTTCAGTACATTTCTTTGAATTTTACATAGTCCAGTGGTCACAACACATTTAGAAAGGGCAAACCCCATTTTTAAATTCTTCTTTCTGATCCAACAAGTTGCAGGACCTTGGCATTTGTGTGAATCAACGCATGCACGTAACCAGGGTGACCACAGGACCACAGCTGAATTGCAAAGAGCAGGTTTATTTCATTACGTCTCTGACTGAACGTCCCCAGACCATGCCAGGCTGCAGAGACACACAGAAGCAGGGACACAGGCACCATCAGGATTCAGATGGCCCTGCTGCCTGCCCCGATCTGTCCAGGGCCCTCACACACCCCCCACACCTTATCACCACACTGTGATCTCTGAGCTTTTGATCTCTCTCAAAAGGTGGCTCAAGCAGGTCGGTGAGTCCGTGTTATCTCTACACAGGAATTCTACTGCTCAAAACAGGCAGAGGATAAACAGCATTAGGCATAATAAATGGAGTTTTCCCACACTGATATTCTTCAGGCTTTAATATTTCCAGTTGCAAGGCCACTTGAGAGAATTAACCATCGTCTTTGCCATTCTTCCCCTTTTTAAGCCTTTCCTCCCAACAGTATTTATTGCCAACACACCTAAAGTACCAGTCTGCTGGGAGAGGCAGGCTGGAACTCTTACAGTTGCCTCTTCCATGTGTTGATTAACAACTTGGACATGGGACTCAAAGGGATATTGAGCAAGTTCAAAGATGATACAAATCTGGGAAGAGCTGCTGACTCGCATGGAGGAAGGGAGGTTATGTAGAGAGACCTTAATAAATTAAAGGCCTGGGAAATTACCAACCATATGAAGTTCAACAAAGGAAAGTGATGGATTCTGCACCTGGGGTAGGCAACCCTGGATGTATGTTCAGACTGGGAAATGAGAGGTTGGAAAGTAGCCCCATGGAAAGGAACCTGGGGGTCCTGAATGATGGAAATTAATTATGAGTCAGCAGGGCCCTGGCTGCCAGGTGAGCCACCCATGTCCAGAGGGCATCAGACACAGCATGGCCAGCCAGGCAAGGGAGTGGATTGTCCTGCTCTGCTCTGCACTGGGGTGGCCTCACCTCGAGTGCTGGCGGCAGTTATGGTCACTGCAGCATAAGAAACATCCTGTGATATTGTGATTTTAAAAATTACTTTATTCACAGGAATAGTGGTCTCACATACTACTGTTAGCTGTGCAAAGTGTGAGGAAAGAGCATTAAACAGTTGTTCAAGAATTTTGCGTCTCCATCTCTGTGTTCATCTCACTTTGATTTTCAAGAAACATTGGTTTCATCACTGTCAGGGTAATGGTTGAAAAACTTCTGCAGGTCCTTTCGTGTCTTTGAAAGGAAAGGATTTAATTCCAACCAGTTCTTTGTTATTCTTCCCCATCTCCAGCACTGTAGCTTGTATCTTCAGAAGTCAGATTATATTGGAAACACAAGTCCCTGCAGCTGTCAAGAGGAGTAGGATATAGGATATAGGGGTCTGCGGGAGAGATACCCTTTTAGAGTCTTGGAATAGTCTTAAAATTTCAGCTCTCTTTATAAATTTGTATGATATTTCACTCTTTAAGAGTATGTGCTTTTCCTTTCAGTCATAAATATCCACAATTGTCTGAAATGGTAATTATTTTATGATGTTCTCATGTGCGTGGGGCTTTTCTTTTAATTTAAAAGTTACTCTCTGAAGTAGATTTGTTCAGAGCCTAGAACTCTCCTAGGCTTCTCAGGCTTATGAGTTGTCAATGGAGCAATTAGAAATGCATCTATTTTAAGGATATTAGTTGCAGGGGCTATTATACATTCTCTTCTGCCTGCACTCTTCAGCCTTATTCTGAGCAGAGCATATTGACACATCAGACAGGCAAACAGTCTAAACAGAAAATTAGGAGTGCCTATGGAAAAATTTGAATTCCAGGAATAACTTTGATTCACACCATTGCCTTCTTTGTGGCAGCTCCAAAATATCTATTTTAAGACACAGGGTGCCATACAAATGTGTATCAGACAGCTGCAAACACCATTTATACTTTAAAATATGCAGTATATACAATATAAATCAGAAAACTACTGATTGTCTTAATTAAGTTTGTTAGTACAGGCTTAATTTGGCTGCTGTATGCAAATGTATTATGATACAGAACTAAATTGCAGAATGTAAACTGCAGTTTTCATGGAACTCCCACTACATTCACTACACAGAATATCTGATCCCTTAATGAGCAAATAGGTAATGTTTTTTTTTCTCCTCTTTGCTTGCTTAGGTTTCATGGCTCATTTACTTGCATTGTCCAAATCCCTCTGACTTCACTACTATATTTTGATTCAGAAAAAGCCTTTTCTTGGATTTTTGTATATTTTTTTTCAGAAATAGTATTTCATCTCTCTACCATTCTCAAGAACATAAGGGGTAGTATATGCTGTAGAAAGTTTGGTGTCAGTGACATTTGACAGAGTTATATGATGAAACCTTTCTTTCAATCTCCTGCAAACCTGTGCATTCTTACATATATATATTCCGACATCTGAAAAAAAATTATATGGATTCTACAGAGTAAAGGCACTACTGCTGCAAAGACAACCCAGCCACAGGTCCATGGAAGAAATGGTTCAGGAATTTCACAGAAGTGGCTTGACATGGACATGTAAATTCAGTGTTACCACAAAATGGACTGCAACAAGACATGAAAATGCATGATTGTAAGGGGTCAATATCTAAACTTTGGAGACAACTTTGCTGTGCAATGAATGCATACTTATACTGAATATAACATCCATTTTTCTTCTGTTTTAGAGAATAAACTTTAGAAAAAGGGAATGCCATCATAATACATCATTGTTGTGNGGGTGGCCTCACCTCGAGTGCTGGCGGCAGTTATGGTCACTGCAGCATAAGAAACATCCTGTGATATTGTGATTTTAAAAATTACTTTATTCACAGGAATAGTGGTCTCACATACTACTGTTAGCTGTGCAAAGTGTGAGGAAAGAGCATTAAACAGTTGTTCAAGAATTTTGCGTCTCCATCTCTGTGTTCATCTCACTTTGATTTTCAAGAAACATTGGTTTCATCACTGTCAGGGTAATGGTTGAAAAACTTCTGCAGGTCCTTTCGTGTCTTTGAAAGGAAAGGATTTAATTCCAACCAGTTCTTTGTTATTCTTCCCCATCTCCAGCACTGTAGCTTGTATCTTCAGAAGTCAGATTATATTGGAAACACAAGTCCCTGCAGCTGTCAAGAGGAGTAGGATATAGGATATAGGGGTCTGCGGGAGAGATACCCTTTTAGAGTCTTGGAATAGTCTTAAAATTTCAGCTCTCTTTATAAATTTGTATGATATTTCACTCTTTAAGAGTATGTGCTTTTCCTTTTAGTCATAAATATCCACAATTGTCTGAAATGGTAATTATTTTATGATGTTCTCATGTGCGTGGGGCTTTTCTTTTAATTTAAAAGTTACTCTCTGAAGTAGATTTGTTCAGAGCCTAGAACTCTCCTAGGCTTCTCAGGCTTATGAGTTGTCAATGGAGCAATTAGAAATGCATCTATTTTAAGGATATTAGTTGCAGGGGCTATTATACATTCTCTTCTGCCTGCACTCTTCAGCCTTATTCTGAGCAGAGCATATTGACACATCAGACAGGCAAACAGTCTAAACAGAAAATTAGGAGTGCCTATGGAAAAATTTGAATTCCAGGAATAACTTTGATTCACACCATTGCCTTCTTTGTGGCAACTCCAAAATATCTATTTTAAGACACAGGGTGCCATACAAATGTGTATCAGACAGCTGCAAACACCATTTATACTTTAAAATATGCAGTATATACAATATAAATCAGAAAACTACTGATTGTCTTAATTAAGTTTGTTAGTACAGGCTTAATTTGGCTGCTGTATGCAAATGTATTATGATACAGAACTAAATTGCAGAATGTAAACTGCAGTTTTCATGGAACTCCCACTACATTCACTACACAGAATATCTGATCCCTTAATGAGCAAATAGGTAATGTTTTTTTTTCTCCTCTTTGCTTGCTTAGGTTTCATGGCTCATTTACTTGCATTGTCCAAATCCCTCTGACTTCACTACTATATTTTGATTCAGAAAAAGCCTTTTCTTGGATTTTTGTATATTTTTTTTCAGAAATAGTATTTCATCTCTCTACCATTCTCAAGAACATAAGGGGTAGTATATGCTGTAGAAAGTTTGGTGTCAGTGACATTTGACAGAGTTATATGATGAAACCTTTCTTTCAATCTCCTGCAAACCTGTGCATTCTTACATATATATATTCCGACATCTGAAAAAAAATTATATGGATTCTACAGAGTAAAGGCACTACTGCTGCAAAGACAACCCAGCCACAGGTCCATGGAAGAAATGGTTCAGGAATTTCACAGAAGTGGCTTGACATGGACATGTAAATTCAGTGTTACCACAAAATGGACTGCAACAAGACATGAAAATGCATGATTGTAAGGGGTCAATATCTAAACTTTGGAGACAACTTTGCTGTGCAATGAATGCATACTTATACTGAATATAACATCCATTTTTCTTCTGTTTTAGAGAATAAACTTTAGAAAAAGGGAATGCCATCATAATACATCATTGTTGTGATTTAACCCCAGCCAGCAACCAAGTACCACACAGGTTCTTGCTCACTGCCCCACCAGCAGGAGAGAATTGAAAGGGTAAAAAGTAGGAAATCTGTGGGTTGAGATAAAGACAGTTCAACAGGGAAGCAAAAGTCATGCACAGATGCAAAGCAAAACAAGAAACTGACTCAGTGCTTCCCACAAGCAGGCAGGTGTTCAGTCATCCCCAGGAGACCAAGGCTCCATCACACGGCCAATAAACCAAAACTCCAAATGTTCCCCCCTTCCTCATTCTTCCCCTCAGCTTTATATATTAAGCATGATGTCACATGATCTGGAATATCTCTTTGGCCAGTTTGGGTCACCTGTCCCAATCTCCCATGCACCCCCAACTCCCTCACCAGCATGGCAGCACAAAAATCAGGAAAGGCTTTGCCTCTCTGTAAGCCCTGCTCAGCGATAACAAAAACATCTCTATGTTATCAACCCTGTGTTCAGTATAAATCAAGAACACAGCCCCTTACCAGCCTCTGTGAAGAAAATAAACCCTACCACAGCCAAAACCAGCACAATCAAGTGCTGTGTGTCCACACATAACCTGAAAAATTTTAACTCTTTGGCTTCTGCTGCTTCAGGTAATTGTCATTAAAGCCAGTGACAATAGTAAGTTATTGACATTAGTGTGCTGCAATGTGTAACGAAATAGGAGTGTTTGAGCCTTTTGATAACAGCTGTAAAAAGAGTTAGATACAAATAACTGGACTCTGAAAGCACAATAACCTCAAGGACATTACCTTGCCAGCCTTCTTCTCACCTGGGCTTCCTCTGTAAACATCTGCATCCAGTCCTAGGCCTGATTAATTTTGTGTAAACTCCAGTTTTATCTTCCATCTTCTCTAGGCTCTTTCCACTTCTATTTGTCCTTCTCCACTCAAATGTTCTCTAATCCGACTTTAGAGAAATGAAGTACAAGATGTAGAATTTATTTCAACTTTATTTTGAAAAAAAATTCAGTGAATTAAGTCTTCTTGTTAAAAACAAAATGATAAATTTTCATTTTAGCAAAACTGTTTTATTCTGCTGTCTTATTTCTCCTCCCAGGTGGATGTTTATTCAGCTGTGAGACCACAAGTTACTTGCATCATGTGGAAGCATGTGGAACCTTGGACAGCGCAAACAAGAGGTCTCTGTAGTCCTCTGACAAGTCTATCACTGCTTAATACAAGTGAATGCCAGGAATAAAAGCTTTTTTATATTTTCAACTAAATTGATATCATGCATTAGTGTTTCTAAAACTGTCAGATATTAGTACAACACAGA
>VZUA01060731.1:3670-18855 GCA_013401035.1 Horornis vulcanius | reverse complement strand
CATCCCCCATGGATCCCCATGGGCTGTGGGTGGATCTCTGCATCACCCATGGATCCCCACAGGCCATGAGTGGATCTCTTCATCCCCCATGGATCCCTGCATCCCCCGTGGATCCCCACAGGCTGCAGGAGCACAGCTGGTTCACCACGGTCCTCACCACAGCCTGCAGAGGAATCTCGTCTCCAGTGCCTGGAGTACCTCCTCCCCTTCCTTCTCCACTGACCTTGGTGTCTCCATGTTGTTTTCCCTCACATGTTCTCCTCTTCTCTGGCTAGGAAAAAATGTGTGTACTTTGATTTTCTTCTTAAATACATTATCACAGAGGCATACCAGCCTCTCTAATTTGCCCAGCTTTGGCCAGCAGCCGGTCCATCTTCAGAGCCATCAAGCATTGCTAGATATGGTGGAAGCTTCCAGCAGCTTCTCACAGGAGCCACCTCTGTGGCCCCACTGCTCCCTAAAACCAGGCCCTGCCAAACAAACACAATGTCATGAACCAGCAATACCCTTGAGTATCTCATGTGTGATGACTAGTCATACAAGCCAAATGTTCAGAACAATGGCTTCATGTACATGGCTTAAGTTCCACCATTTGGTTATGTCTTTTAATACTGCGTATTAGAAGGCACCTAAGCAGAGCTCGTATTTCCATGAAAAATTCAATGTGAAGCTGGAAATTATTTCAGACAGCAGTTTTACTGGCAAAGTGCCCAAGGGTTACAGATGGTACAGCATTCCTCTGTCTTGAATGTGGAAATCAAGAAAGCTTGAAATGAGAAGCCTTCAAAGAGGAGAAGGTGTTTCTGTGACACTTGCAATTGCAAATACAATTGCAAAGATGATTCAAGTGTGAGAGACATCAGGATCCACACATCTGGTCTTCACATGAATAAGACAGACAATAACTCCAGAAAGACATGTTGAAGCCAAAATGAACCAGAAACAGAAGCATTATGATTCATAGCCACATTTCCCGACCCAAAGCCCTTCTTAGCATTTTGACCATCCACAACAAAAACCCCAAAACAACAAAAACCAAGCACCAAAAAAGCCAGTCTAATTTGTTGTTATTTCTTAGGATGAAACCACAGTTTAAATGGAAAAAGCACAGTTTAAATGGAAAAAAATGTTTAAAACAAAAGAAAAATAAGAATTGTTGAGTTTTGACAAAGAATTTCTGGCATGGAAACCCATGACAAAATAAGGGTAAACAGGACCCGAGTTTGAACTTAAAGAAAATATTTGTCCTGGTTGGAAAAATTCTGTGTTCATCAAACTAAGTCTTGATTCACAGGGTACAAGCAAAGACAGTTCTGAATTTATTCTGGCATATGCACACTGCATTTCTGGGAGGAATAGGTGACTTATGTGCTGCCTGTGACAAAGGAAGTCATCCTATTTCTGTTGATCAAAGCTTTCCTTACAAGTGGGGCTGCAAAAGTTTCTTCAGCCACACAAAAGAAGTTTTTAAAAAGAAGGATGATGCAAAGAAGGAACAAATTTCTGAAAGTACATAAGGTAATGCCCACCTGAACATAGTGCTCTGCAGTTTGTAAGAAACTTAGAGGAGAGTCAGTGAACAGATTGCATGGGCACTCGCTGTCACAAGCACGCACGACACAAGCCGGGTGCAGAAGCAGCTGTTCCAAAGATAACCAAAGAGCTGTGGAACTACAAGTAATAAGCACTCATGCAAACAGGAATAAGTATTACAGATACTGCTGCATATATTGTGTTTTAAAATGTAGACTGCAGGTCATATCATAAGACATGAAAATCCTTTGAAGCTGTAACTCTGGAAGAAGGGTGAAATATCAAAGAAAGAGAATCAGTGTTCAGTGCTGCTGTTCACCAAAAGGGCAACTGTTGTTGTTGTTTGTATAAAGAGATCTATCTCAAGTAGCAGTTGGAGAGATTAAACCACTTTTGCTTGCACTTACTTGAAAGCACCTTTATTGCTATTGAAAATCTGTATATATATATCTCAAAAGGGATTTTAGGAAAATTAAGAAGGTATAGAAAAGAGGATCAAAAATTCTGTAAAGAACCTGCTACAATGAAAGAACTATGGAGCTAATGCTATTTTAAAAAATGCCTGATCTACCATGATCTCAGCCAATAAGAATCTATATGGAAAGCAGAACTTCAATAATAAAGGTTCTTCTGACTTTAACCAAGGAATAAAAATCCCATGTGGAAAAAAACATAATATATAGAATACAAAGTTCTTTAATACTGACCAAACTAAGCACTACAGCAATTTCTGGAGGCAGGTGGTAGCATTTTTTTAATCGCTAGAAGTTTTTAATTAACATTGTTTTTGTTTTCCTTTTCCCCTGAGATTTTTTTCTATTGCAAAGTGGAATTTTTTAAAAGAAACTTATTGTGCATGCTAAACACAAGATTGGATGGGATAATCATAATGAGCATTTCTTGCATATGAATCCACACATTTATAAAAGAATGAAGAGTGGCACAGATTATGAACTAACAGTGCTGTGAAGATCAATTCTGGGGAAATACAATGGGAGACATTCCTTCTGAGAATGGGAGTGTAGCTTGAAGCTTTGTGGATATGACACTCCCACACCCTGGCTGGGTCCAGTTTTAAGATAGACAACTAAGCCAATGAACATTCTGAGAGATTTCAGAACTTTATGGCTGCTAGGGTGCATCAAAATTTGAATGCAGCGGAAGACAGAATTTGTTAATATAGAAAGCAGTAGTATTAAAGAGAACAACTGATTCTAGAAACAAGTAAATTATCAAATGCTATTTGGAAGACTTTTTTAAGCATCTGGTAATGTCAGCCCTCTAATAGCTAGAGTTTAGTTCCTTCTCAAGAAGAGGCTTTGATAGTGTCCTCCCAAAGTTATGAAGCTCTGTTATTCATCATACCAGAAATGGCCCATTGTTTGTGTTCCTCTGTTGTAACATTGAGGTTCACAGGCATCATCAGAAAATCAATAAACATCATCAGAAAATCAATCAACATTGCTACTCTGGTGGAACAAGACACATTTGTCTATGTTGATGCAACACCTACTCCTTCCTGGAATTCTGGAGATGCTTCTGAGAAGCAGCACAGACTGTCTTGCATGTACACTCAGAGCTACAGTACATGGCATGCTTGTCCTCTCACTTTGACATCTATTTCTTTCTTGATTTACAGTCATGCAGCTGTCATGGGAATTATGTCATAACCATACCCTGAAGTACATCTTAACAAATTCCCCACATAATAATTAGATAGCAATCAACAATAACAGTTGCTTTGTTGTTTTCTGGGCTGTTAAGCCATAAAACAAAGAATAAGGTTAAGTTATTTTCAGTAGATTACCACAAGGACAGTAAGTGGCATGAAATTCATTACATCTGATGCACTTCCATTCTGAACAGTTGTCATGTCTCTGACTGGGCACTCAACTGTCGACTTTATTTAGGGTTTGAAAAAACTGCAGTAACTGGAGTACTCCCAAAGATAAGAATTTAACCCTTATAACACCTTCTGCAAGGACTCAAAATAAGACTGTATTGTGCAAAATTTCTGGTAGAGTCCTGCATTCATCCTCCATTTAAGCCCAGCTTTTCTTGTCCTTTCTGGACTGATCCTGGCAGATGCTGAGTTTTGACAGCTTTTATTGCTTCTCAGTGAGACAGTCCTTGGCAGGGCTGGAATCTTAACTTAGTCATATTCTGAGAAGGGACTGTTTGCTGTTCCAAACTGCATAGGTGCTCCTGGGAATTAGACAGGAATGTAGCAAAAGTCTTTTCATTTGTGACCTGAGCCAAAGTTAGATACTAGTGTTAAAAAACAACTGCACTGAATTGTGGAACTGCTCAACTCTATTAAATATTAACCTTCTCCCATCATCTCTAACTAACAACTGCTTGGAAGGACCATCTTTTTGCTCTGACTAGTGTATTTGAATTAAATTTTTTCTTTTTTTATTCTGGTTAGACTTTCATTGTATTCTTCAGTAGCCAGAAAATGGATTTTGTCATCTGTTGTACAGTTCTGTTTTCAGATTTTCCTGTGGTCTCTCACCTGATCAATAGCACGCACTGGGCTTTGTCTTCTTCTCCTTTAAAAAAGCACAGGGGAAAATTTTCCTGTCAGGTGAAGTCAGCTAGGGCCAGGCTATAAACAGGCACAACCATCTCTTTCTGGACTATCGCATCTGTTGGTTCTTAGTTGTGACATCCACAGAGAATATAAATTTGCAGATTGCTGTATATCTGAATTTGAGGCTTCTTGAGAATTTCAGACTTTCCACTATGGTTTGTTTCAAGAAACAGGTCTGGGTTTTTTTTAGCTTTGGGATTTGGCCTATTCTGATGTTATCATGAGTTATCCATTTCACAGGCTGTGAGTCCAGGGATCCTAAACTAGGGGTAAGGGAGATGAAGAAAGGAGAAAAGCTCTATCACAGACAGAACCAAATAGAGAGAAAACATGATCTAATATATGGTCTGGACAAAGTTTCATAGATTGTCCTGGAAACCTTTGGGTCCTCACACTCTTTACTCCTAAATCCAGGAGCTGCAAATACTGCTGAGAAGTGTCCAAAACACATATCTCCCTGTCAAGCATTTGGCAGGTAGGCATGTCCTAGCCCACCATCCAGCATTCCTATAATGTAACAGACATTTTGGACATACAAAAGTGCAGCAAGTAGAATTTCAGGATCTCCAGTAAAATGGAGGCTTGGCTCAGGACACAGCTATGTATGTGAATTAGGGAGAGAGGGAACTCCAAGTGACTGTAAACTGGGCTTCCTAGACCATTGGTTAGATATAAGGAATTAACACCCTCTCTGGTCTCCATCACATGCCTGGACAATGAACTTGTGTATGTCACCCTGCCAGTTTGTGCCTATGCTCCCTACCTGTTATTTTTGTAAACTGCAAATTCTTTAGGGCTGTCTCTTGATCCAATTTTTCATAGTGTGTGTTTGGTTCTTTGTGGGTTTTTTTGGTTTTTTGTTTTTTGGTTTTTTTTTTTGTTTGTTTGTTTGTTTTGTTTTGTTGTTGTTTTTTTAGCTGAAGCCTCTGGGATTACTATAATACAAATAAATAACACTATGCCTATGACAGAGGTATTATGTGAAATGAGCTGAGATTTTGTATATGAGCCATTAGATGTGTGGGATAAGATGAATTCATTAAATTTGAGAACATAAACATATAGAGTATGAGCACTCTTTGTCTCTTACATCATACTGAGCATATATAAACTTACAGGCTCACATATATTATACATGTTTAGCCTGTTATATAAAGTGGATCTAAAATGCAATATATTAAATAAAGTTTGTTCTCTAGTAGCATGCACATTATAGGCACTCAGCAAATAATAAATAAAACTGAAATAGTGTAAAATTAAAATGAACTATATTCATCACTTCCTAACCACAACCTTTAGTGACATTAGCTAAAAAACAAACAAGGTCAAAGGTATGTCAGCCTTGCATTCCAGAGGTAGACATGACTGGAGTTCATTGACTTGTATCTGAAAAGCATTGAAGCCCTTAGAACAGCAGTTGCACTAGCACAGCCTGGAGTTCAGGCTGCAAAAGCCTTCCTCCAAGCTGATCACAGGTGAATGCCCAGCAATCAAGTCACATATCACCTGAGCTATAACATTATTGGTATAACAAAGCATTAAACAAATTTATTTAAAGCTAGGTGGTACACATGTCTGTTTACAGTGGTGCTGGGCCTCAGGATTACTGTGTAAACAAGGCCCAAAATATCATCCTCAGTACCTTTTATCACAATAGGAACATTTAGTCTTTTGACATTTTGACTATTGCAATACTACTTCTATGACTTAGTTTGCTGCCTCTGCAGTTTGTACTTCATGAGCAAAGTGAACTAGAAAAGATTCCGGTCAAGCAAGATACACAGAGCCTTTTACTTAGTCTTGTATGTTCTGATTTGGTGCCAGCATTGTCCCTGCTTTGGAGAATTTGTCCCCTTTTGCCTCCCTACCAGCCATGACAACAGGATGCATAATAAAAACCTGTGTTTACAAATCTTGCATGCAAATGATTATGGAACAGCCATGATATGCAGCAATTTAAATTTGTTGACAGAGTTGCTAAGAAACAAACCTTTTGATTCTGTGAAACCCTTTTTGATACAGCTCCACTCTCTGACAGTTGAAGTTACTGAACAAGAGTGAGGGCTCTTTAAAAGAGGAATTTCTGACATTTGCTATGTTTTCAGAGGCTGTAACATAACATTGAATATTCCTTCAGTGTCAGTTTTGTTCAGTAGCAGAGTGTCTGATTCCATATACATTTAAACTATCTTATATTTCAAAAATTGGCTTCAGCACTTCAGTACTACCTTCTCCCACTCTCATGCACAATTGTTTTGCAAAGAATTGTGATCTTTACATGCTCCCCTGCCAAATACCTTGTAAGTTTCTATATTTTTTCCAATCTATTCTTTAAACATCCTTTCTCCAGGGCATTTTCACAAAGGACCCCATAGAATCTTATTCAGATATCAACAGTAAAACACACCATTATTTTGACATTCTAGCGTTATGAAGACAGCTGATGTTTTAAGAATATATATTCACACTGTAGACACCAAACCATTAAATAGTGTAGCAGAGCTTGGGAAAATAAAAAATAAAAAAATAAAATAAAAAAAGAGAGCCCAGAATCATCCCAAATCAGACTACTCATATCACTTATCTGATAAAATTAGAAGCACTGTCATGTAAAGTCTTGTCAGTAAAAGAAGATGGTTTAGCCCTTAGGTTGGATGAAACACATTTGGGAGGCATCTAACCTTCATGTTACTATTAAGGCAGCCTAAAGCAATTATAGTCCTAATTTAAACAACCCACTTATGTGTTTAAAATTAAGCAGAATTAATCCTAACCTAATTGGTCATAACCTTGTTTTTCTTAACAGGCTTAACAGTTGTAATTGCAAGCTGCCTGCACCTATACTACCTTTCGCGCATGGCTGTCACACAGTTGAATTCAATGTCCAAAAAGCAAAAGGCAGACGAACAAAAATTTCAGCTTTTTATGGGGATGGGAGATAAACAAAGACAATTATGACAATCATGGGACAGAAACAGAAATGAGAGGCTCAAGGAAAGACCATATGGTGTCTTCCACCTCTGAAGGGATACATTGCTTTCCAGGATCAACACATTACTTCTGCAGACATTTTGGATTTTTCTGGTGTGAAACATAGGAACCTAATGTCATGTGACTGCCAAAGTGCTATTTTCAATCAAATAGAATGGCTGCAAAGTAATAAACTGAACCTGAAAAGGGAGAAGGATGACTCTGTGAGGAGAGATATTGATCTGTGCTAGTCAAAAAACCACACTAAATGGGAGTGGGGTAAGAAAGAAGCAGTCAGTTTCAGGTTTACTCAGAAGCAGTGAAGACTACCTCTTCCTACCATTTTCTCTTCACATTGTGTTCATAAGGACCATTTTTTCCTTGTGAAAAAACACATCTCCTGAAATTGTGCAAAAGTGTTTTGAAAACGATTTTTAAAAATGTGAAATAAACGTAAAAATAATGAGTCATACTCCATAATGGCCATTGCAGTGTGCATTAGAAGGCAACCAGAGCACTCTCAGCATGCACTAATAGCTTGCTAATGCACAGCCTTTGGTGCCTTATTGCTATAGTCGACATTTACCACAACGAATACTTTGCAGCAAGAAATATTTTGGGATCCATTATGCTTTCACAACCTTGAGCTGTGCTGGGAAGGGCTGGAAGTAGAGTGCTGCGAGCAATGAGGGCTGAAGGCCTGGAGAAGTCAGTCACGCTACTGCTTTCTGTTGGAATACAGATGGAAAAGACCCACCCCAAGCTCAGTCTTCCTGATGGGAAACACTATTGAGGGAAAGGAGAGACATCTCATGGAATCATGCATTATTTAAGTTGTATCTAAGACCATCAACTGCTACCCTGGCATTGCTGTGTTCACCACTAAACCATGCCCCTAAATACCACACCCATACCCCTTTTGAGCAACTCCAGGGATGATGAGGCACTTCTCTAAGCAGCCTATTCCACTGCTTGACGGCCCTTTCCATGAAGAGATTTTAACTAATATCTGCTTTTACCTCCCAATGGGCAACTTGAAGCCATTTCATCTCATTCTGGCACTTGTTACCTGGGAGAAAAGATTGACCCCACCTGGCTACAACCTCCTTTCAGGTAGTCGTTGAGAGTGATAATGAGACTCTCCCTGAGACTCCTTTCAGAGAGCACATCCCCAGCTCCCTTAGCTGTTCCTCATTAGGCTTATGCTCCAGACCCTTCACCAGCTCCATTTCCCTCTGGACACTCCCCAGTCCCTCAATGTCCTTCCTGCACTTAGGGGCTAAGAACTGAACACAGGATTTGAACAGCAGCCTCACCTGTGCCAAGTACAGAAGGACAATTGCTGCCCTAATCCTGCTGGCCACACTATTCCTTGTACAGGCCAGGGTGTCACCGGCCTTCTTGGTCACCTGGGCACATGCTGGGTCAGCCTCAGTGGCTGTTGACCAGGAACCCTGGTCCTTTTCCACCAGGCAGCTTTCCAGCCACTTTGCCCCAAGCCTTCAGTGCCGCATGGGGTTGTTGTGACCCAACTGGCTGATCTTGAAGGTGATGGTTTAAACCATATTGAACCAGGGCCTCAGCTTGAACACCTCACAGGCTTTTCACCCTGACAACTTTGCAAGATCCTTGTGTTGCTGCCTCTTTTCATCTGGACATCATAAATCATCACACTCTCTCTCCCTCAGTACAGAAAGCCTGTCTGTACTCAGGAAGGTACCATCAGTGCTGGGAGGGGAGGTGGGGATAGGGGTTTTCTGCTCTTGGTTGCTTTTTCCCAATATACCACACAAGCAGTTCCTTGGAAGCAGGAAATATTGCAAGTATAAGAGAAGGCTGATTGAGTATAAAATAATATTTGTAAGATCCATTTATAAGAACATTTATAAGATGAGTGTAAGAATTCATTTCACTAATTGACTTAAAGATATCTAAGAATGGGCAATGTGCTATTTCATTCAGTGAAAACTTTCACCTGTTTTTGTTTCATTTCCAATGTCCTTGTACACTGGTATTGATAGAAACTCTTGTTACCTCGAGTCCCACAGTCAACCATCATCACACAGCTCCTGCTGTGCCCTGGTGTTTAGACTGCAAACTAACTATGGGAGAATAGGCAAAAGTGTAGACTTATTATTATAACAATGCCCAAAGATATTATTACCAAAATGCATAATTTCTGTTGGCCTAAACCCTTGGCTTGTAAATTCTTCATGTGAGTAGTCCATAAAAACAAGCCTCCATCCTCCCTTGAGCTTTGAGAGAAACCAACCCCAGCTCAAACTCACAAGGGATGGAACTACAATGGAGCAGAAATCCAGTGGACTAGAAGTCCCAGTGGGCTAGAAGTGTTTGAAAGTATATTGTTCATGTAAGTAAAGGTATGGAGGATCATTTCCTCATCTGAAAACATTTTTAGTGAGAAGAAAGCTAATTTCCAAGAAAATATGAATTAAAATGTTTCTCTCAATTTTCTTGCTTTGGGTTTTTTTGTTGATTTTTTTTTCATAGAACAAGAATTTCCTTTGTTTTGCATGTGATCTGCATAAACCGTTCCTATCAAACAAGGCAATGCAATGAATTGTACTGAGCTGTGTAAGTTCTAGCAGTCGGAAAACCAATACATTTCATGGCTGGCTATGCTTTGTTTTCCTTTAATGCAGACAATTTAATGTTAGCGATTGAATCAGTGAATTTTCCAGCAAAAATGACAAGGCAGTCAACTTGAAATGTAGCATTATTAGCCATCGTCTCTTCTAGTTTTGTGTGCATGTTGAGTGATCTGGGATGAAAAACTAACAAGCACCTGTCAAATCTGAGACATCAGGTTTTCTGACAGAGGGCCCACTGGACATTCCTATCAAGAGAGCCTTTATGAGTAAACCATGGAAATCTCTCTCAGACAAAAAGGAAACAGAGCTCATCAGATTCTGCAGACCCTTGACTTGGAGGGCATGCTGTCTCCAATGGAAGGCTTTTGATCACAATGCTTTTTTTATTCAGATTTGACTTCACATTATGGCTAATCAATACCTTGCAACGGTCTAAGTCCCCAGTTAGATGCACATCTCACAGTCAGGCAGGGAGACCTACTAATTGAGAAAATGTCAGAGACCCAGGTACCATCGCCCTCAGGCCATAGTCTTGCATCAGCTCAATCCTTTTTTCCCATCCCTGCCCCTCTACTATCACAGTACCCTAGAAATGGTGGAAATAAAATTTAGAGACATGACAGGCACAGAAAAGCAGGATCAATTCCTGTCATTTGCCACCAGTGTTTACTGCCTTCCCAGGTCTTCAGAGGGTGTTTTTCTTTCATAGCTTAGGGAAACTTAACCTTTTATGAATAGGATGATGGTAAAATTCATTTTAAATTCTTTGGTTTTTTTCTAGGCTTGATATTATATTGAAGTCCTGAAAAATACTATCTCTTTAAAATCTTTTTTTATATATAGAAAGTGGAAGGTTTTTGTCATGTCTTCAATTTTTGTCACGTGTCCACTTTGAAAATCACCCTTCTCATCTTTCTTCATTATTTTTCACCAGCCAGATTTTTCAGATGAATAATATGAAGTCCTGTAGAAAAAAAGCAAGGTAACTTCAAAATTAGGACATGGGGCATGTTCTCATGCAGGGTGACACCACGAGATTTTGGCAGCAGCAGAAGGATGTCAGGCTGGCCTTTTTCCCAGTACCTGACTGAGGGCTTGTGTTCAGTGTAGCATCATGAAGAGAGGTGCTCATTTCTGGTCCTCTGTCACCAGAGATATTAAAAATGAAGGAGTTTTGTTTTCTTTGCCTCCCGCCTCAATTTGGCATTTTCCTGGCAGCACTGTTTGCCTAGCCTCTGCCACAGCCAGTTTTGTGGAAAAACCCCATGTTTGTAAACTTGGCTTTGTAAACTATAGTAAACCAACCGCTGGAGGGAGTCACAGCTTAGGGAGCTGCTGGAACTACCGACGGCTGCTGGAAAAATGCGTTTTACTTTGGGAATTGCATTATATGTCTTTCCTGTGTAAAATGAGTTTTCCAAGGATGTGTAAGCATTTTTACATGGACTTCGTAATGGGCTGAACCGGTCATCCTCATATACAAACAATTCCTTGATCAAGGAGAGAGCTACTACCCACTTTTCCTTTACCTCTAGCCAAGTTGTGGCTCTGGACAGATGTTTCAGTGGCAACATATAAGGTGGTAGAGAGAGAAAGAAAGATTAGATGTAGGTTAAGAACAGGTAACAGTACTGAAATAAGTGTGAGAAAGGAAAGCAGAAGGGAGAAAACCAGAAAATGAGAAAACAAACAACCTGCTTTAAAGACAAATACTTAGCTTTTGCTCTGTGCATAATTTTCCCCTAGAATGCCTATCAGGAGCTCCTATTCTTTGTTTCCTATTCTTTGTGACCTTCTCCACTTATATCCAGCAGCCCTTCTTCCCAGAACAAACGTCTTAGAAGGTCAGATTGGACAGCTGCTTGCCTTGTAAATAAAACAGTTTTAAAAAGCACACACTCCCACTAACTAAAGACTAACTTGCCATATATATATCTCTACTTGAAAGTTCAGTCAAGCAATTATTAAAAAGGACTTAACAAATATACCTGCATATTGGTAAATCTCTGAAACAGTCTTGTTTTTATAAAACCCTTTTATTTGCTTCAGTGCTCATTCTCATTTCTTTTTAAAGTTAAAATATTTCTTTCTTGTGNTACAATGAAGGTTTTTACATACATTTGTTCTTTTCAAATGGCTTAGCCTGTAAACTCTAGGAACACTAATTGAAGATGTTCTGAGCATTCAGGGTTTGGGATCAGGAATTAAACAACAAATGTCATACTTAGGGCTCCATGTCCTGCTAACAAAGTGAATCCTGAGAGAATTCTTGCAATCACTTCAGGCATAAAGCAGGATTTTCCAAACTTTGTTTCTAAAAAGAACCTTCTAGAAAAAGACAACCTGCAGGATTAATAAGAAAACAAAGAAGGATGAATAGCATTCTTGTTGGTATAAGAGAAGGCAAGTATTTTCCAGCATGGGTGTCTGCTTTCACATAAATATTTAAGTATGTAACTACTCACCCACATCTGAAAATGTTGGTTTGTGTGGTTTACCAAAGGCCAAGGTAGGATGAGTTAGGGAGGCAGGGTTAGTCTCTATTTCAGTTACCTAGATAGGGTTGCCTTTTATGCTGCCAAGAATGTCCCTCCTGCCCCTTGCTCACCAGATTTATGTTGGCTCCCATGCAGGAGCACCAGCACTGTCCCAGCACACACAGTGAGGACTGCCAGAGCACTAAACTCTGATGGGGACAGCAATCACAGCCAGCACCACAATGATTTGCAGTCCTCTTCCCTTTCCCTCCAAAAAATCCCAAACTCAAACCTTCCCCCTCAGAAACCCCACAAAACCCAAAACAAACAACAAAACACAACAGCAACAGCAACACTCAAAGGGAATTTAAAAAATAAACAACAACAAAAAACTAAACAAACAAAATAAAGAAAGAGTATCTATAGAGTTGAGTTTTATACAAAAGCATTTGTCTGGCAAGAAGAAGGTGGGAACAAAAGCAGGTTGGGGGCAACCAGTAATCTTAGGAAAAGAATCTGAAGAACTCAACAAATGCTTCAGTAGGGAAAGCAGTAGGTAAAGTCCCTGTATCTTCTCAGTGCCCTACGCAAAAAAAGATTCCAGAGAAGTACTTAAAAATATGCACCTATATATCTTGAATTTTCAGTTTAGTCCAGAGACTCTGTCAGCAAGAGGAATCAAACTATTAAAATTAGAAAGAATAGAATAGAATAGAATAGAATATGCCCATAAAATTCATGTCACTGTAGGATTAGCATACTTCTGGTTACAAGTCACCCATTTTCCCTCAAAGGAGGAAAGTGCAGGTAGCCTATATTCAAAGAGCAGCGGCAGAATGCACTTTCTCTAATTCCCTCCATTATTTCACTGTTAGCTGAGGGAAACTGTTTGGCAGGATGTTAAGTGTCTGAAAGTAGGGTAGAAAAATGTTTTTCAGGCTGAAATCTGGCCAAAGAGTCCTTTTTTCCTCACTTCTCTCACTTTTTGTTGACTGCCTCATGCATGCTATTTTATACCTGTATCTTCTCTGTATGATCACATTAATTACATTCCATCCATTCCACTTTGATATCTCATTAAAATCTTATAAATGATCATGCAGTGACCTTGAAGGACATGCATAATACATGAAAGTAAACCTGCAGTAAAATGTATTCTTTCACTCCTGACTGGCTACATCCCACATTTCTTTTTCCTATCCCCAATGACCCCAATATGGGGAGTTATGCTAGCTGAGCCAAGGTATGCAGTAGTGTGCAAATCCAGTAACTCCATTAGCTTTCCCTACTGATGACAGCTGCAATATGTTAATGGCTTGTGTTTGGATGTGATGGCCCTGCTACTACTTAGGGCACTATGCTAATTACCATAAGATGGTGACAACAGGTGCAAGTGTCACTTCATATTATCATCATGTGTATGAGAAAAATAGCTAGCAGCACCAAAAGCAAGTCAAGAAAATGTAAACTTTAGTCAGCAGCCTGTGATTCTCTGAAGAACTATTCTTTAATGCTTATGATTAAAGGATTTACAGACGGATATTGTTGCTTTTTCTGCAAGTACAGTAATTTTGAATTCACAGGGCTGTCTTCACAAGCTATTTAAAGTTATGTCTCAACAACACACACTTATGTGGTAGCTCAAGCAAAATGTAGAAGTCCTGCATTTATGAAGGTTTCCTTACAGAATAAAAGTTTTACTAAGCCACATTTACTGCAGTGAATACATATTGGAACAGACGTGATTTCCAGCTGAATGAAAGCACTGTGTTTCGCTGGCCTTGTGCTCGTAACATAGCTCTGCTCTATTGTCAGATTTGCTTATGTATATGTATACATTTCTTCTTCCCTCTTTGTCGGGGTTTAGTACATCCCTTTTTCTTGATAGACAGCAATTTATGGAAGCCCAGTGGTGGCCCTCCAGAAGGCTGAGCCAGCAAGATGTTTGCCATTTTACCCTTAACATAGTCTTACTATCGGAAGAGAAATTTAATGGAATGCACATGGACACACCTTAATCCTTTGTTAGAAACAAAAATACCCTAGGAAACAGCTTTATATGAAGTGGTGAATACCTATTCTATTTGGCTAATTATTATTGGAGTAAAAAGGTTTTTCACAAAAATCTTTTTACTATTGTTACAAACATTTTTCACTATATTACCCCCTGAGAAGCTAGGATTAAACTGGAAAAGAGAGCTATTTTTGAATTTCTAAATAAAGTGGGTTGGTCCTGAGATTCTGTATTGAGCATTCTCACAGCTCTTAGACCATGATGGGCATGTTGAAGAGGAGACTTTTTTCCTAAAGGCTAAGCTGTGAAAATACAAGACTAAACTGTAAGATGTTTTTTAAAATAAAATGCAAAGCTGCATATTTGAAGAAAAATTCAATTTATATAGAAGGAGAAAAAGGATGGTGGTTAATGTCTCTAAGCTGAAGAGCAGCACACTTTTTTCTCAACTGGAGGGATTATATATATATATGGTACTGCATAGAATCAATGTTCAAGGGTGTCCTGGTCCCCATTCTTTTCATAGCTGAGGCTCAGTGTGTGGACTCATCTCACCATACCTTATCCTTTCACTGTAGCCCTTCCACAGATGAAAATGAACACACAAGGGGAATAGAAATTTGTTTGTGGATCCCAGTGGATAAATTAAGTGGCAGCAACTACAGACCTTGTGAGGTCTTGTTGTCAGTAGAAATAAGAAATTTGTCAGCCTAAATAGTATTACTCTTATCAACAAGATAACATTCTCCACTGATACCTTGCCTTCCTACAAGGGTTTTTCTTTGTGTGACTTGGGTTTTTAAGTACCAGGGAAAGCAACACCATATCTGATCTGAGAGGTGTATTTTCTCAGCCCAGAATATACTAATGCCATGTTGTGATCAGCTTGGTTACAAACAGATAAAAATACAGCTGGGTAAAATAGGCAAAGGAAAAGGTCAATGATGATGAAAAAAAATAGTGGTGCAAATGCTTGTGCATGAACC
>VZUA01060729.1:0-11452 GCA_013401035.1 Horornis vulcanius | reverse complement strand
TTTTTTTTTTTTTTTTATAAGTCAACCCTTGAAAATGCCATTTCACAGCTGCAGAAAATGTGACTTTGCCTGACTTTTTTGTTGGGTCAGCCAAACTTGAAGAAAAACATGAAATCTCCCTGTAACCAAAGATAGACCATTACTTTAATAGGCACTGTTCCCAAAGGAAGAGAAAATCCAATTACTAAAATGGTAGCATAATCTTTTCATTATTATTTCAGGAGCTCAGAGTTAATTGGACAAGTTTAGCACCCTATGAATGAATGTGTGTCCTCACTTCACAATAAATAGTCTATAATTACTTCCATTTCTCTGAAACCATGAGATAGCTCTCATTAACAATACCCTGGAAGAAGCCTTTTGTGGGTTTGGGTAACATCACAAACCCCATCATTATCATATCTGGGCACCCCACAGAAGCTCTTATACACAGGGAAATGTTCTTATTTCATCTTTCCTGTAACTGCACAAAGGCCCCACATGCCTACGGGGAAGCTGCACGAGTGCTTTTGCCTCAGCCTCCACTGCAACCCAGCATCTGTCTGTCACCTCCTCATGTCCCAGTGGGCTCCTTGGACCAGGCACTCCTGCCTTCACTTGAGCCAAGCTACAAGGTCTGGTATATCGCCTCAAAGCACAGGACAAAAACAGAGTGGTAGCATCCAGGTGAGAAACCTTGGCCTGATCCACCTGACAGGTCACAATTTCCACCCTCCTCTTTCCACCTTAAACAGCTGCCCATCCAGGACCCTCATGCTCCCTTCTGTGGAGGCATCTGCTTTTTTTAGAATATTATTAAAGATGCCTGGTGCCAGAGAGAAATGCCACAAGGCAGCCTGTGCCCTGGATAACTCATCACCCACCAGAGAACACACCTGTCAGGTGTGCTCCACCTGTTTTAGAGAGCACACCTGTGCTCCTGTGTTTTAAGAGACAAAATTTGCTCTTCAACACAGCAGCCCAGGACGGTGCATCTGCCCCTCTGGACTCATCAATGACCCCTGAAATTGCTTCCCTGCCTATGAACACACACACACTGTGACATATGACACAGACACACCAGTTGTCTTGGTAAAACTGCTGTTTGTGAAGCCAAAAGGTGCTGCAACATGTCATCCAAGTCCCACTCTAGAAGGACATTTTTCAGAATTTGGAGCAATTTTCCTCCCTCCAAATCTGTTAAAGAGAACAGAAATAGATGCACAACATGACAGTAATATTACATAGAAAGGTAAAGGTTATTTTCAGATTTAGCACAGTTCTGCTTATTCTCTCCAGGCTCATGCTGGCTCTCCTGTTAATTGCAATGACGTAGCAGAGCTCAAGCCGAGTTCTGCACTGTTGGGCTGCTTTGGCTGAACTGGTATTCTCACACTGATTGTGCTTTCCCTCATAATCTCCAAATCCTTTTCAGCTGCTCCTTTTCAGGAGGCAGCACCATACACATAGGTTCTGGCTGCATAACTAGCCTCCAGCTGCATTAAGATGCAGCCTGTTTAACCAGTTATAATACTGCAGGGCTTCCCTCTTTTTCTCATTACACCCCGAACTTCACCTAAATTACAACGTTACCAACAGAGATTTGATGTATTCTAGAAAAAAACCTTGTGCATTGTTGTCCCTTAAGTACAAACATCACCCTCCAAGCACAAAAACAAATGCTTGGAAAGGAGGGGAACAGAATTCAATGAAGAAAATGTCCCAGAATTTCCTGCAACTGTTGTTGGTTTCCTTTATTCATTATATTTAGCTTTCTATAGAATATTTAATTACCATCTAGGGTGGAAAGTGAGACCCTGGTCTTACTCTAAGACTAAGAAAATTTCATTCCATTTTCATTTCTCACTCTCCCATCACACAGAAAATCCACAAATTTAATAAGAAGCTTGAGGACCCTTCTAAAGCTGAGACAGGTTTTGAACTAAAGCTTCAAGTCTGAACAAAAACTTAAACCTCAGCCCTGAAGACAAGCCTGGAAAGGAACTCCTCACAGTTCGCTCACAATCCTACTGTCTTTTTTTTCTTTTTCCTTTTCTTCTTGTTGTTATTAAGAAGAAAGTCTTAAGTATCTTACTCTACTTGTGAAGTTGAATCTTAAGGTATAGCTTTCTGAAGTTTGGAAATTTAAAGCTTGGGTTTTAAAACCAACCTAGCTTACATTCTCATTCTGCACATTTAAGTTAGGCTCAAAACTTTCTCTGACCCAAAAAGTCAAGTCTGTTTTCATCCCTGAGAGTTTTACAAATATGTCTTGCTTTGCCTAAGTTACAAACACTGTGGGAACATGGACATAGCTTGATTTGAATATAAACATTAGAGCTGATGTGTCCCCTCTCCAAATTACACGCAGAGTTTCCCTAAGCAAAGCTTCTCTCAGGCATTATACAATAATTGGGTACAGACATAAACAGGCTGAGAAAAGATCTGAGATAGAATAAAAATAACCCTACACTAACTGAGAGCTGTAAAGGATGGCAAATATATTAATTCTTACCCATGTAATCATCTCACACCAGTGAGATAATCTTCTAGTGTTAAACTGAACTGTACTCACTGCATCAGTAAGAATTAACAGATGGAGCAACTCCTTGAGATTTATATAACAGTAATTAAACAAATCCTCACAATGGCCACATGATTTCATGCACAAGCCAGGGCAGCCTACAAAAAAAAAGCTTTACAGTCATGTTGGAAAATTCCAGAACGCATAGCCTGAAGAGCTCCACAAGAGCCATCAGCCTCGTGACTTGGATCAGCCTGCCTCATCCTCCAGGATATCCTCTTCACTATCCACTGAGAGTGAGAGCAGAAAACGCAGAAAACTCAGAAATAAAGCATCTGTAATAGACACCTCATTATCTGTAGGAAGAAGTCCTTGGACTGCTTCATCTGTAAGTTGAGAGAGTTATCGGTACACATTGCTACACTGGAAGTCAGTCTGAGTAAAAAACATGGGAAAGCTCATAGCTCTTGGCACATAGGAAAATTCTGTGTGCCCACAGAGAGCTCCTGGTACAAGCAGGTAACATGTCCCATGGCACCTGCTTCACTGCCACAAGCACCAGCAGCTCCCTTTGGGGCTAGGGCCTGAAGCCGGAGGCAGGCATGGGAAACACAAGAATTACCCACTATTACTGGCAGGAGATTTCCCCACTGGGTAACACCCTGACGTCAGCACACACACAAGTGTGAATGTCTAGTAATCTAAAAGGGTGAGACATAGCAGAATAAGCAAGGTACTTGAACTGCACATTAACCATAGAAGGAAGGAGTCCACCCATTAGAGATGGAAAATACAGAAAGGGACAATATTTTGTATCTTCACATGGGCTCTCCCCACTGCCCAAAAGTCAGCAGCATCATTAGCACCAGCAGACCTTCCTTACCTCTTTGAGCTGCTGGACACAGGAATGACAGAATGGGGCTTCCCAGAAGTTCACCTCTGAGAAATCTTCACAGTCATGCTGGACACAGAGCCACCACCTCTGCCACCCCCCCACACCTGGGGGTCCGGCAGATCTCTGTCCCCACCCACTACTCCACCTCTGATATCTTGAGCCAGAATCACAGAGATGACACACAGACCTTTGTCTCCAGCACGTGAAATACATCTAGAAATCTCTCATCACATCTAATACAAAGATATAATCAACCCCTGAAAGCAAATTCATCTCGTTAAACCCAAACCTAGACCAGATCCATGTGGGGGAAGGTATCCATCCATTTCTACTGACTGAGCAATATCCCATCTGCTGTTGCTGCAAATGCCTGCCCCCTGCATCCCCCTATCACCCCTTAACTAATGAACTGTTTCACAGCTTTTGGGTTCTAGTGCTTTTCCAAACAGGATGTGTAAATAGAAAAGAAATTGGAAGCATGAAACATGCACTGATATGGCTGTTTATTCCCCTCCCAGCTGAGTGACTGGGGATTAAATGCACCAAAGCAGGTGTTCTACTGCCACCACATGGTCATGAATAGACCTAGGCATTTTTAAAATAAAAGGTTTATGCTTCTTCAGAATACATCAATTCACTAAGCCTATCATTTTTACATATGTCCTTAACATGCCTTCAGCTGGGGGTTCTTGTACCAAATCCATCAAATGCCCACAGCTCCAACCTGGCTGCTAGGTCTGCCCTGCAACCAGGCGGCATCCAGAGATGTGAAGGTGTATCCAACTCTAATTCTCTTTTTGTTGAAAGCAAACAAGTTTGTGAGATACCCGATTTAAAAAAAAAAAATCTGCAAACAAATGAGGAAGAGTTGGAAGTGGTTTTATATTTTGTTGAGAAACATTTCCAACAGTTTGTTCTCTCAGGAGTAAATTCTAGGTTTTATTAATGAAGAGTGATGCTGCCACATTTTTGTGCAGGGATGTAAAAACCACCATCACTGAGGTCTTGAAGTGACCAAAGGCTTTAAGATACCAAAACAGTCATAGAACAGCTATTAGGATGATTCAGCTCCCTACCATAAAGAAGGTTATAATTAAAAAATCAAATGTCATGACCCCACGGTTTAAAACACTTAGTAGGTTAAAGGTAGTTCCTCAGGCTTTCAGTGTAGTGTAGTATCAACCCTTGTCTGATACCAGTGAAGTGGATGGGTGGATCTATAGAACACAGCATTTAGAGTGAAATTGAGCTGATTTCCCTTTACAATATCAGTCTCACCATGTGCTTGCTACTTTGTCCCTCAAGGTAATTCACCAACCAGAGGTACTGTCACATATTACTCTTTCTCCAATCTGCCTTAAAGGGACAGATTTTTGAGGCAGGAATATCAAAAATATCAAAAAGATTTAGGATCTGTAAGACAAGCAAGTCATCTGGCTTGGGATAGGTTGATTATGGAGTCCATATTGATCTTCTCATCCAACGTGAAAAGCTGACTTCAACATTAGAATTTGGGATGATCATTTTCAGCTGTCATTGACATTACTTGACCAAAGTTCAAGAAAGGAATGGCCACAATAGCAGCCTGTGTTCTAAGGAGCCTTTTTTGTTAACTCAAATTCCTGTCATTTATTTCATGCTAAAATACTTCCCTTGACATGTGTCAGTGCTTTATTGTGATGGTTTTGACCTCAGTGAAGAACTCATAGGAATCCTTTGCTCCCTCCCTGCCTATGCCTGAGGCTTTCATCCCACCAAATGGCAAGTTCAGGTCTCTCACAAGCCAGCAGTTGGTCCACACCAATCCACACTGGAGCCTGTGTGCCACCCTGTGAACGCGTCCCACGTTGCGGGACCACACCGTGGCTGCCAAGCCGTATTTCACACCGTTGGCTCTTTCAATCACCTCCTCTTCTGTATCAAATGCTACCACGCATGTCACAGGACCAAAGATCTCTTCTTGCATGCAACAGGACTCATCCTTGACTTCAGCAATAACTGTGGGCAACATGAAATAGCCTTTCTGGTTGCCAGGTGGGAGGGCCAAAGAATCCACTCCCTCTCCACAGAGGACTCTGGCTCCTTCAGCCTGGGCTTTCTTCACATAGTTCCTTACCTGGGGAAGGAGCAGAAAAACATCACTGCTAAAGGACACCAAATCCCAAGGGTTCACACAGCAGCAGCAGCAGGAGCCCCTGAACATCTCCAGCTGGAACATGCTGCCCTTTTACAACAGAGGGCAGCATTCTCTAACTTTTGTTGTTATGTCTCTTTGTATGCAAAGCCACGTATTTCTTGCTGAAAAATGCAATTAATTTCTCCTTCCTAATACTTAATAGCCTAGCAGACAACACTCTGGCCCTTCCCACTAAGTATTGTCAAAAGGGCAGGGCCCTTGGTGAAAACACAAGTGGTCCCAGGGTCTCCTTCCCTTCTCTCAGGAGCCTGGGCAGTTTGCTATGTATCCCAAACCATGGTTCACTCATTTACTCCAAGGAATCAGCAGTGTTTTCCTGCCTCACAGGCAAGGCTTTTTAAATGTTTACATGCCACTAGGACAATGAAGCCACGCATGCTACAGAAAATCTCATCAATAAATGATTAAAGATGTTTCCATGGCTGCTGCTACCATATGCTTGCTACCTTGAAACACAGGATGATGTACTGCTAATCCACTTCTGCTGTTCTGCGATCATTGCCTGGTTTCTCTCCATACAGAAAGATCACAGAGCTATCACAGGGCTTCCTCATCTTTTTATTCTTTTAGCCACCTTGGTAGGTAAAACTTGGAAGTTCTCTGTGGTGCTAAAGAGTAAAGACCCCAGGAAGTGGTTGTTTCTACCACTCTACTTCAGAAGAAGAGAACCTGGAGAGCCTGCTGAAGCATCAGGAAGCATATCAAAGGTCTGGCTTTCTCTCACTCTGTGGTTTTTCAGTCTGCTTCTTGCGTCAGAGAGTTCTGGGATATGAGCATCTGCTCTCCCTGAACTCTGACACCACAACTTTCATTTCATATAAGCCGCTAAAGCAGACTGTGTCTAACTGCACACCATCTCAGCTGCTCTCCACACACAGACCATTAAAAATTACTGCAAGCAGTTCTAGGAAACTGTTTTGTACAAGCCAGAATTTGCCAGAGTGATATAAAAATAAAACTTTTACCTTGTCAACTATCTGATTAAGCAAATTAGTGATCTTAGCAAATGCTGTATTGAAATCCAAGAAAATGTTGTTGAACTCTAAGATTTATGAGTATCAATTCAGGACTTAGAAACCATTAGAATTATCTCTTAATAATCATTCTAATAATTATTATTCAAACAGGAGGAAATAGTCTTTTGCCATTTTAAATTATTTTCCCCAGGGAGTCTGATTTTTTTCAGAGTAATCACAAGATCCCAAGCCACAGGCAACAGAAACCTCATTAAAAAGATACCTTATAATGGCTTTGAGTTATCATTCCTCAGAGCTAATCTTGGAGATTACAAGATCCTTTCCCACATACTCCTGAAACTACCTTTTGTAGCCCTCCAAAAGATGAGATGAAATCACATAAACTCCATGTAACATCACCTTCTCTAGATGCTCTTTACTTATTAGTGCCCCAATATCGACTGTAGGATCTGAGGGATGTCCAGTATTCCACTTCTTGGTCTCTGCCACAAACTTCTTCAAAAACTCGTTGTATATTCCCCTCTGAACAAAGATCCTGGAGGTGCAAAGACAGATCTCACCCTACCGGAAAGAAAGAAACAAACAAGAAATCAACAATATTGGTTCACATTACATTGCTCTATTGACATGTACTAGGAATTACAACCCAGATCACTTGTGTCCCTGCATCCTCGGAAGCGTGAACTACACTCACCAGCACTGCAAAGTGGGATTTTTTTCCAGATTAAAAAAACAAGAGGAGAAGGAAAAGGCAAAACAGTATCAGCATCATGCAATTGCTACAACAAGTAAATTTGATTTTATTGATTACATGTTTTCTTTTTCAACATTTTTTAGAGGAAACATGATTTCCAACTCTGAATGATCTCTCTCTTCATTTCCTGATAATCTCTCTCTGATATCAAGCTATTTTTCTAACATTTGCCCAGATACAATTTCCTGGCTTTGGTGCTCTCTCCTGAGGGTGGCGATGAGGGAAGAATAATGTTGGTAAATTTTTTGGGGAAGTCCCCTAATTTAATTCTAGCAAATCAACAAGCTACCCACTTACTTCAGCAGTGGGACTTAAAGCAGCTGCTTCCCTGAGAGATAAGAAATGTATCTACTTTGAGAGGAGTAATAACACTTTGTTATCTTGTGATAGAGAACAGGAGGAAGAGCCTTTTCTTACTTTGTTTCCCTCCTTGTGGAATAATGAAACCTTTCCCATATTTTTCTACTTAGGATTTTCTCAAACAGTTTTGAAATAGACCTTGACAATTTGAGATTCAGATCCAAAGGTAGGTGCACGCAGGCACACAAACCCTCAGGCATGCCCCCCACTGCTGCCAACGGGGTTTTTGTGTTACAGGGGTGTGTGAGGCACCTGGTTGGCAAAGCTGGACCTCACGGTGGTGGGGATGCACTGGCTTAGGTCAGCATCATCAAAGATGATGGCAGGGTTTTTGCCTCCCAGCTCCAGCGAGAGCCGCTTGCAGTGTGGAGCACTTTTCTCCGTGATCCGCTGGGCCGTCAGCGTGCTGCCCGTGAAGGAGATCAGAGGCACGTCGGGGTGGCACACCAGGGCCTCTCCTGCCTTGGCACCCGTCCCAAACACGACATTCACCACCCCAGGAGGCACTCCTGACGGGAACAGAGGCACACGGTCATTGTACCCTCCTGTCACTCGGAGGGTGTCACTTCGCTTTGTTTTGTCCCTGAAGTTACAAAGTTACCAGCAGCTCAGGATGAAAAATATTAACCCTTAACTTCAGTAGTAGCTGATATCCATGATGTTAGACAGCTCTATGGGTCATGAGTTAAATGATAAAACCAGTTCCAGTAATCAAGCTTGTCTGACATGCATCATCAGAAATGCAGTGTACAGACATTCAGGCAACAACCAATTGTTCTCCCAATTTTAATTAATAGTGCTCCAAATACAGCCATGACACAGTTACCAAAAGCTGATTCTCACTCCTTTATTCTCTCATGGCTCCTTTGCTTGCACCACAGACTTAGGACATCTGTAAGTGGAGTGCAGGAAGGGAGGAACTTTTCATCAAAAAATAGTGGAAAAAAATGAACAATAGCTGGACTGGGGAGACAGGATTGTTTGAGGACAGAGAATGCCTTTTGTTCTCCAGTGCAACATTCAGCTACAGCAGTCTTTCCTAAAGCCTTTGAGCACCTTCTGATTTCTGCAACTAAAAAAACTGGTGCACTGACAAGCATTTCCACTCTATTCCTTCTCCTTAGCATGCTACAGGGCTTACCTGCTTTCTCCATGAGCTTGCACATCATCCAGGCTGTGACAGATGTCATCTCACTTGGCTTGGCAACCACAGTATTTCCACATGCAATGGCAGGAGCTATTTTCCAAGTCAACAAATACAGTGGCAAATTCCAAGGACTGATTAAACCAGCTACAAAACAAAACAACAAAGACAGAAGGTCAGTCTGCTGGGATACAAAACTCATTTCTCTGACCTCAAGCAGTTATACACCAATACAGATCTATGAAGGGAATTTGCCTTTTATTTCCAGACAAATGTACAATGATTTTGGAGCATCTCTCACAGGGGGATAACTTCTTAAAAGATCTGTGCAAATGATTCCAAAAGTGATCAGCTGAACACTCTGAATAAGTTTTGCTGCTTCTTCAGGGCAAACTCTTATATTCCCAGGATTTTTTTTAATGTTTCACAGGAACATTGATGCAAGGTTAGCCATAACAGTAACTTACAACAATTTGTCTGTGGTAATACTTGTGTTAGCAAAGAGAAAGTGAAAGTAATTATAGAATGGTTTGGATTAAGAGGGCCTTTAAAGATCATCTGCTTCCAACACCCCAGGGACACCTTTCACTAGACCGGGTTGCTCAAAGTCCCATCCAACATGGCCTTGAACATTGCCGGGTCAGGGGCATTGTCCATTTCTTCAGGCAACCTGTGCCAGTGTCTCATCACCCTCACAGTAAAAATTTCTTCCTAACATCTAAACCTACCCTCGTTCAGTTTGAAGCTATTACCCATTGTCATAGCACTACACATCCTTGTAAGAAATCCCTCTTAAGCTCTCCTGTAGGTCTCCCAAGAGCTTCCTCTTCTCCAGGCTGAATGTGCCAGCTCAGATCATATTCCTGCTTTCTCTTGCTCTTTAAAGCTGTTCTTTATTTTTCAATTTTAATATCAAACTAACTCTTTATAACATATAGTACACAATTTCCATATAAATTTTACTCTAACTGATGAGTGACAAAATTTATCACTGAATAAACTGTTGTTCCCATGAACTACTGAATGACCAGAATTATTTTCAGTAATTGCCTTTAGGAATATTTTCCCTTTATATATTAATAGGAAATTACAAAAAAAATCTGTAATTGTCAAGTGTGACTCCTTACAAAAGCCACAGGATTTCTTTCTGTTTGATGGAGCAGATGCAGTGAGTGACTTTTCCTTCTGAGAAAAATTTTACCAGAAGAAGTCATGTTCTCCACTGCTCAAGAAAAGTTTTAAAATTTTATTTTTATGTAATTCAAGTGTAAATGTAGAGAACTCACATCTATTTAATGTTATATGTTATTTATATTATATATATAACATAACCTAATAATGAAATCATTACGACACATTACTTGTCAGCTCAGGACAACCAGTTTATTTTCTGAAGCAGCAGCATCTAGTGGCCAAGTTCAGCAATTCCCCTGCTAGGGTGGTTTATTCACCCACGTGCACTCGGGTCACAGACTACTACTGCTGCTTTCCCAAAGGAGGGGGGATCCTGCTTTTCCCACTGGAACAGGAGCTCAGTGCTCTGCATTTCTCACCCATCCACAGCTGTAATGCTCACCCACAAACACACAGACAAAACCCAAGAGAGACTGGGAAGGTGTGAGCAATAGCTTAAGGTTTTTAGGAATGCAACTTTTTTTTTTCTTTTTGCCATGAAGTAGCATAACTGATTTTACATGGAGCTGCTGATGCTTTAGCTGATGAGCCCATGTTTAGCACATGACTCAGGGACCATAAATGCTTTCAACAAAATCTTTTCTTTGCAGAGCCCCTCCTGAGGCAGACATTCTGCCAAGCTTTTCAGCACGTGAGGATCATCATACCAACTCCCACAGGTGCCCTGGAGGTGTAGTGCACACAGCCCATGGCTGGCATTTCAGTGCACTCTGTGACATGATGAAGGATGGAAGAGGCGAAGAAGCGGAAGTTTTGCACGGCCCGAGGGATGTCCACCGTTCTGGCAAATTTAACAGTTTTTCCTGAAACAAAAACAAACATGCTGCTGTCATCATGGACAGAAACATTGCTTTATAGTCTGCTCTGAAAGTTGATTTGTGTGTCTTTTGGGAAATGCCTTTTGTCCTGTGCCCAAGTAATCCCAGCACCATGCAACCATAGTCAATGACAACAGCTCCTCTCCAGGAATGCATTCCAAATATCTGACAATAGAAATCAGTCAGAAATTCTGGAAAGCAAGAATGCCCCAGGAATCCCAAATCCAAAACCTTCTCAAGGTTCATGCACATTAACTCCAATTTACTTCAACAGTTCATACCATACAAAAAAGTTCATCCAAATCTTCTATTTCAAGATTCAGCAAGGCACACTGCATTTGAGATCAACAGTTCCTGTTCTTACCCTGATCCTTTGACTCTGCTTGTGCAAATGCTTCCAGGTCTTGTTCAATCAGGTCTGCCAATTTGTTCAGGATCTGAGATCTTTCCAATGGACTTCTTGAGGACCAAAGTCGGAAGGCATCTTTGGCAGCTTTGACAGCAGCTTCCACCTAAAAAACCAAAAGAGGGGTGGTGAATGCTAATGAAAGGCTTAAGAAAATAGTAAGCACTTGGCAGATGAAGAGACTAATAATCCAAACCACACTGC
>VZUA01060727.1:4319-16023 GCA_013401035.1 Horornis vulcanius | reverse complement strand
ATTAAGCTAGGTAGTGGAAAGTTTTAAGGTTTTTAAGTGTAGATATAGAAGTAGTTATAGAAATAGTAAAAAAAGTTAAGGTGTGGTAGTGCAAGTTTGTGTGTCATCATATGGTTGGTTAAAAAGCTCCGCACTGTAGCAGAATGTGTGGTACAAATAAATTAGTGATTGGTGTCATAAAAACAGTCATTGTGGCAGTAGTTTATTGGGTAATTAACCTTTAAGAGACCGTGTAAGCTGTGATCTTGTGACCACTGATGACCACTGACCACGAACTCATGCTGTATGCAGTGAAGACGTTCCCACTCCTTGAGACTGAGGCAATAAATCATGTTTTAAGACATCTCCCAGTGGTCCTGTCTCAGTATCCCAACAAAGAAGTTGAAGTGAAGGGTGAAGAGCTATTAGAGTCCGAGGTGGACTCTCCCACCAGTGCAGTGAGGAAAGCTGGAGGGAAGGACTTGCCTGTAGTTCCCCCAGGGGCATTTCCAGCTGTGGATTTACCACTGGTGCCACTACTGTGCAACAGCTGGTCTGGGCACAGTCCTGAACCTTCCCCTATCTGGCTCAGAAGCTGGACCCTTGATGAACTTACCAGCTCAGCCTCACCCTGGGCTTGTCTGACTGGGATCAGCTCTTGACCTTAATTCTGAACTCTGTGATTTTTTCAGTGAGGCCACTGCTCCCAGCTGACTTGCTGTCACACTTGGCTCCTGGCTTGCCTTCCTTCCCAGAGCAGTCAAGCCTTGCTGTGCCCAATGCAACACTGAGAAACTGATTTGCCAAAATGAAACAATTTTAGAATTTATAGCTAGCTTTTTTTCTTGACAGAGGGATCTCAAAACCTGAGAGGTATGGTACAAGTTTAATACATTAGAACCCAGGTAGGTTAAGAGGTCTGCCATGCTGTCATTATTGGTATCATGGTAATGAATAAATTTTAAAAAAATCCTGGCCTAGTCAAGGACAAAGAGAAAATTTTGGAATGCTCCTAGAAAGCTCAACAAAAGTCCCTTTTGAATTTGGTTGCATAAGGATTTCTGCTGCTAAAGATTACTATTCCAAGCTTGAGGAAGATAAAGATTACCTTTCTCAAGCAGTCATAATAAAAACATTCCTCCGTCTCAGGATTTCCAGTCCTCAGCCTGGCCTTTTAGAAAAACCATCATGGAAGGGGAGTTTGTCTTAGCTTATTGATCTGACAGATATATTTATAAGAACTATGTATTTATAAAAACTAAATTCTGCTTTTAGGTGCAGAGATACAGGTTAAAAAATAGACAACATTATTGCATTTTTACTTCTGNGTGTAAGCGACAGTAAAGTTTGAACTACTGTACTTTTTTCCAAATTTCCTTTTCAGTCTTTTTTGACACACTTGAATGTGCTCGAGCCACTTTCTTCTCCTTGAAATAATGGAATATCTTACTTGAGAGAAGGGAGACTAATGCATTAAGGCACTTTTTTATTTACTAGGTGCTAGGGGTGAAGAAGACTTGATCTTAAAATGGAACGAAAATAACTGTATGTGTTGTATAGCTGCTGCAAGCATGTCTTTCAAAGCTTTGTAGGCTATATTTATACAGAAAGTACTATAAATTTCCCCCATATTTTAAAACGGCCTGCTTTTTCGTTTTTTTTCCTTTAAGAATATGTGTTTGTGTCCACAGAGAATTGATTTTTAATTTTTTTTCTTACGAGTGAACTGGGATTTTTTTTATCTTCAGCTACTGAAGTTGAAGAATCAAGCATGAGCACACTGACACCACTTCATAGGGCTGTTGAATCTATTTTTCACTTCTTCAGGTTACTTTAACTTACTGAATCTAGGTGATATTAAGAACTTTTTAAGCATGTTTGGAATCATATGTAGAAAAAGAGGTCTTGGCTTAATGAAGGGGAATAAAGTTATTTTAGAGGATAAATGCACATATGGTGATCTTACCTGTAAGTATTGTGGTTAAGGTTTTCCAAAAGGCTCAAGAGAGGTATGTGCATCCTTCCTCCCTCCTTCCACTTCAAATTTAGTAGATTCTGTTCTCTCATAACTTGTAGTATGTTTTTCTCAAACTCAAGACTGTCTGAATCGTTACAAGTTGTTATCTGCAGGTAATGCCATAGTGAGTTTTCATGTGAATGGCTAAGAAGGAATTTAGATGTCTCAGTATAATTACACATCCTGAAATTATGGAGCCTCAGCTTGTATCACCCTAGAGAAATTAGGACTGCTGCCTAACACTGATAACATTGCTACATGGAAAACAAGACAAAGTCCTCCTTCCCTAGCACTGCACAGCAGAAATATGTGAGATACTCTGGCTGAAGTCACAAAGTCTGCACTTGTTTCAGAAACAGAAATTTTTATACCTTTAATTACAGTAAGCCTCAGGAGGGCAAATATTGCTGCAAAGAAAATTTATAATTCATAAAAAGGGTAAAATCTGCCAGTTCTCAGATATAGCGTCATCAAAAACCGAACTGAACAAAAAATTGACATGGCCTACCTATTAGAAAGTCAAAATGTTCAAATTCCGTTGTTAAATATGCAATATCTGCAGTTTGGTTTCCCAGTTAATCTGATTATTTGTCTGTCTGCATGCCTCAGAGTTTTTTTCAAAGGCAGTGTGTAGGACTGGCTTCATTGTGAAAACACATAGTCCACAGTCCATGTGGAATAACTCCTCTGTTCGTTCAGCATCAGTTCTTTCAGCCTCAGGAAGCCTGACCCATCAGTTCTCTTCATAGCACAACTGCTTTAATCATGGTGCAAACAACATAACTAACAGAGGAACTGAAAATTCAGAATGGAAACTTTCCAGATTTAATAAGATGGCATAAAGCATTTGCTAGAGTTTGACTTTTCAGCAGTCAGAACCTAGGAGTTATTATAGGAATTGTCTTGCTACTTATCTTCATTCTACTTCATAACAGCACCTGCAAGATCTTATTGATACAACAAGCAAACCAGATGGCTTGTTTTGCCAAAAATTTGCCAAATTTTTTTGGGAAAAAAGTGATTGAGATTTTATACAGCCATCGTGTAGGACAATTGGAGAATATCAAATTGGATGTACATATTGACCTATATTAAATCAAGCCACCTTGTTATGTTTGTTGATAATCTACTATGCTATTGATTGCTACATACTTCCCTATCCCCTAGAATCTGCTGGCTGTGTTAATATATTTTATATGTAAAAACATCAGGAGATCATTGGCAGGATCTAAAAGTTATGCATGGCTTCTGCAATCACAGATCATGCTGGGAAAGCCTAGTTTGGTTTTGTTTATTCTGTTACAGGCTTCAAGCTAATTTGTTTCCTGGCAAAGAAAGTGGCATATGTAAACAGTCTGAATTTTCTTTATCTATAGAGTTCATAATCCTCCCTAGCCAGTCAGATTGCTTATTCAAACTCAACTAGTTACTAACTATACAAAATACAGTTATCTTACTTGAAACAATTGCTGTAATGTGCAAAATTATGCCAAACTTTCTTCATCCTTTTTTACTGCTTCTGTACACTTTCAAATATACTGTGTTGATTTTCTCAGTAACAATATTTTAATGTATCATCCAGGAAATAAACAGTGAAAGAATGTTTTCACTGCAGCAACATCTCATCTAATTTTAAAGGAGAAAAGTCTACCAATAACCATTCTACTCTTTTATGAGCATGCAAGTTCAGGTGTTTTCCATGTACTGTGTATGTAGGCATGGAAAAGCTACCAGTCAGATGTGATTAAGAAGCTATGCCATAGGACATGTTTAAAGAGGTAGGATTCAGACCTTTGTGACTCAGAGATGACATTAAGGAATGAGATCCAATAATACTGTCCATATGTAAACAGAAAATAAATATGGTGGGAATAGTCTGGCTCTCTGCCTTAAGAAACAGGCTTTAAAGAGAAACTCATCAACAAATTACACAGAAAGCTGGTTTGCAGACTTTTCAAAATCTTATCTCTTATATTAAAATAAATAATGGAAAATATAATGACATTATTATATGTGGATAATGTACAGATTTAAGGACCTTATTGTTCAAAGCTAACATAGAAAACAATGAAACCACTATTACAAGGGGAGTTAGAACAAAATACAGTGAAGTCTCTCATAACACTTGCAGACATCAACAATTAAATCTGGAGCATCATTCATTTAATGGAAGAAACCCTGGTGATCTATTCTGCTTGGAAAGACTCTTTGGAATTTCTTTCAGCAATAGCTTATACAGATAAAAAAGCGAGTGAGTAAAGACTCTGAATGGTTTGCAAACCAGTGTATATTTCCAGCTTCCAGGGGCCTTCCTACATAAAATTTTAAAATAACACTATATGCTGTTGAAATAGAAAAAAGTTAAATGCTGAAATTCCAAAATGGAATCTCTCAGTTTTGCCTTATGAAGCAGCCACCTTATATTATATATTTCTAAATGCATTTTTTCCTAAATAGAGACATTTCTGGGGAGGCATTAATTCAGAAAACCTAATACTTTAAGAAGAAAGATGGAGAGATAATTTTCAAGCATCTCTGCCCTGCATTTCCTTCACCTGTATGAATATGCAAGCATCATAGCACAATGTGAATACTTATTATCTCTTATTACCTGGTGTATGTTTTCTGTTATTTCAGACAAAAGGAAACATAAATGTTTGTCCCAGCCCTGAAGAGCTTGCAGGGTAGAGGTGAGGAGCCAAGAGAAGAGCATTCTTACAGTACAAGAGAAGAATATCAGCTGGCAATTGGCCACATACACGCAGCATAAAATTTTAGAAATGGAAGAGTTTGGTTTTTTTTTTCAAAAGATTCAGTATGCAATGCATTCTTAGAACTTAACACTAATGATCAGCAGCCTCCTGTGCACTTTACTCCAAATTGCAGCCAGTCGTTGTGCTGAAAGTCTATCCTCCCACTTAGAGCAGAGATCTAGAGAGGATCAGGGGGTGAATTGCACTGCTGTCTAATGGGCTGTTAGCAAGCTATGTCAAAGTTTCCACCAGTCTCCATACACACTTTATCCCTGCCATTAACAAGAAGGAATGCTAATACTAAAGGGTAAGTCTAAGGATCTGACACAGCCTACAGACTATCACAATGCTCCAAAGCACCCAGCTTTTGAATAAGACAAAACGGTGAGGTTTTGGTCACAGATGAAGATGCTTAGTAGCAGATCTAGGTTTTAGTCCTTGAGCTGCAGAGGTGCCGGTGTGAAGGCGGCCCCTGAAACCAATTCCCAGAAGCGGTGGCTGTAGCCACTGTGAAATGGTCGATATTGTCAGTTCCAGGAGGAAACCACCACAATCTGGAGAACATGGCTTGGATCCAGTTGTGGCTCACAGGAGAAAAAGAGGGCCAGCTCTTGCTGAACTCCCAGCCACCAGCACCTGTATTGGCGCCTCAACCTTGCACTGCGGCTGCTGCCGAAGATGTTTTTTCCGGCCAAGTACTCCTGAGAGCCTTGGGCTTGGGCCCGCCTGCAGCAGGGATATGTTTCCCTCTGCTAAGTGAAGGAAGGAAAAGCGTGCTCCGGTGGCACGGGCAGCAGCCGCTGTCGGTATTCCATGAATTCGCTGGATGTTGGGCCCGGGCGCGCTCCCGGTCTTGCCCCGCCACGGCAGTGCCGACACACGGCCGCCAGGTGGCGCCGCGCGGCTGCCGTGAGGCCTCGGGGGGCCCCCGCCAACCCCGGGCCGGGCGGGGGCACGGAGAGCCTTAATTAAATAGTTAATGAAACAAGTAAGTGAAGGGATGACTGCTAGCCATACAAATAAATAAACAGATAAACAGGGATTGGATTCTGTTCTGTAAACCCCACCCCTTCCTTCTTGGCTCAGTGAAGTTTTTCTTTCTCTCAGACAAGTCCCTGTTGTGTTTCTGGAAATGTTGATTTGGTCACAATGACAGGAAAAATTAGCTGTTTAATGGAGAAAATTGTGTTCCCGGGCTCCGCCTTGGCAGGACATCATGCCCAGGGACACTTCACATGCACAAGTGGAGGAGCTGTGGAAGGTGTGGGACAGCACCAGTGCAGCCCTTACGTGAATACTTTTGGTGATTGTGTTTGATAACGCTTATCTACCATTTCAGTTTCTTCAGGCGTGGGATTTGGGAAACACAATTTAATCCGTATTTTTCAGACTATGGAAAGCATCCAAAGCATTATGGCAGAAGCAGCTCAATATGCTGCAATTTCATGACACTATGGTGATTTAGCTCCCTTATTTTTTTTTAATGTCCAGAGATGATACAAATACCATAGCTGACAGCCAACTTGTGCTACATCACAACATAAAGAGGATTACACATACAAATTACAGCTCTTAGTGTACCATGAAAATATCTAACACAAGCAGTTTACATCAGAACTGGAACTGCTGTTGAAGAACTAAGTGTTTGGATGAGTCCATGACTCTCACAGGGAGAGTGATCTGCAAGAGATGAAATACAACATGGAGAGGAAGCCCACAAAATGTTTGGCTGTATGGATATGCATATTGCTGAGCTAGCAAAAGCAGTAACAATAGTGCATGATATCACTGCTTATCTCTAGGGCCTTTGTGACAATCCACTGCTGCTGTTACTGTGGAAACTTGGCATATGCTTAAAGTCCATAAAGGCAACGTTCCATGAGGTCAACAGACTTTGGCTGACAGGCCAAAAACTTAGTATGCTGAGAAGTCTGCAAATTAGGAAGTTGGAAATACGCGTCTAGGGCATCCAAGATGGAAAAAAAAGCTCTTGTAGAAGGGCTGGTGAGGAGTTTGTTTAAAAAAAAGAAAAATTCCATACGGTGTTTTTTAATGCAGAACAAAGTTTGTGTGAAAATCTTCAGTGAATGTCTGTTCAGCAGTAGCACAGCTTCAATCCTCTAAAAATGAGAGAGGCTTAGAAATCATTTGTGTGTTAGTAGGACTTTAGCAGTCCCTTTTGCCTTCTTGAGTTCTGGATGTTCCAGAGTATTTGACCGAGCAGGATGCAAGTACATGGTGAAAACCTCTGTGTACAGAAGTGTGAAGGCTGATGTGTAAACACACTAACATTCATGTCAGCTGGGACAGAGTCCATTTTCTTCACAGTAGCTGCTACAATAATGTGGATTTTGTTTTCAATCCACATTAGTGAGAATAATGTTCCTAACACATTTTGTTTCAGTTGCTGCTGAGTAGTGCTAATCCTTAGTCAAGGACTTTTGAGTCTCATGCTCTGCCAGTGAGGATCTGCAGAAGAAGCTATTTAGGAGCATGGCTGGGACAGCTTACCCAAACTGGTCAAAGGGATATTTTGTAATATAGAATGGCATGCTCAGTATGTAAACTAGATGGGATTGGCTGGGAGAAGGTGGCTGTTCTTTGAGGATGGGCTGGACAGCAGTCAGCAGGTAGTGAATAATTGTATTGTGTATTTCTTGTTTCTCTTGGGTTCTGTTACTCTTTCTCTGCTTGGCACTACAATTTTTAATTGTTCTTGTTATTGTTATATTCGTTTCCATTATTAAATTGTTCTTATCGCAACCCATGAATTTTACCTATTTTTTCCAATTCTCCACCCTACTAGCATGGGCTGGGGGGAGTGAGCAAGAGGCTGAATGGTATTTAATTGCTCTTTGTAATTGAAGCATGACAATTAGGTATTACATTAAATTATTTTAACTGCAGCTGTTCTGTTTCAATGCTCAAAATATATTTATTCGCTAGAGAACGCCTGTTAAACTCAGACAATGTTAAGTATAATGGGAATCTCATTAATAGTCATTCACCCTGTTGCAATTAGAAGGCAGTGTGAGTTACTAACAAATTTTGTTTGATTTCTGCTGCTGATTGGTGTGCTGACTTTTTTTGGAAATAACACCAGAAAATTCTAAAGATGCTGCATTATAGTAAGGATTCTGAGGACACTGATGCTTACTTGTATTTCCCTTGACAAAGTGAGAGAATGCTTTGTGTTCGAAGTGAGCTAGCACATTAAGTACTTCCAACACCCCTGGAAAGGGCAGGGACACCTTCCACGGGCAAAGACATTTTCCATTTGGCCAAGTGACTCGAAGCTCCCTCTAGCCTTGCCTTGAACACTTTCCAGGTTTGGGCATCCACAACAATTGTTCCAGTGCCTCACCCTACTCACAGTACAGAATTTCTTCCTCAAATCTGTTCTGAGACTATTGTCTGTGCTTTTAAAATCATTCCCCATGCCTTTGTCCTGACACTACATACCCATCTTAAAAAGTCCCTTTACAGCTCCCGTGTTGCATTTTTAGGTATGGGAGGCTTGCTAAAAGTTCTCCCCAGAGTCTTCTTCAGGCTGAACAGGCCTCAACTGTCTCAGCCTGTCTTCATAGGAGAGGTGATCCAGTTCTGTGATCAGTTTCATGGCCTTTCTATTAATGTCCTGCTCCAACAGCTCCATGTCCTTCCTGTGCTGGGACCCCAGGGCTGGAGGCAGCTCTGCAGGTGGGGTCTCACCAGAGCGGGGCAGAGGGGCAGAATCCCCTCCCTCCCCTGCTGCCCACGGGGCTCTGGGTGCAGCCCAGGACACACTTGGCTCTCTGGGCTGGGAGTGCCCATGGCTGGCTCATGTCCAGCTCTCAACTCCAGCATCCCCAAGATGATCTGGGCAGGGTTGGTCTCAATCCATTGTCTGCCCATCCTGTGTTTATGTTGTACTTGGAATTGCCCCAGCCAGGTGCAGAACCTTGCACTTGGCCCAGTGGAATTTCATGAGGTCCATACATCTCTCTGTTTGAGTGCATTGTCCAACCAGGTTGAAATCTTGAGGCTTGTTTGTCTTTACTTTCCTTTTAATTCCCTTTTGTCTTCTTGTAACTGCTCTGTAATCTTACCTGCAGAACTCTGCAACCCATCTCACTCCTTGGACTAAGAACAGAAACAGGCACCCTTGAAGAAATTCCTCAGGTGAAAAACCCCGTTCAAAACCCCTTTCTTTTTGCAATCTTTATAGGTTGCTGCAATTTACCTCTGAGATACAGCCCTAAAATGTGGTGCACCATCACCTCTTATGTTATTTTTGAATCTGCTTCCTTCCTTTCTTCCTTTGCTGACTGTCCAAACCATTCAAGTTTCTTCCTCATGTTTCCTGACTCCGTTATCTTGATAACTTCTGCTCTTCTTTCAAACTGCATTGTGTGCCGTATCTCCTTTTCCTGTGTCTACTTATTTCTCTTTCTCCATCAGTCATATGTGATAGAATAATTTATTCATTATGTGATATTTCAGTATCATTTTTGCAATATGTACCTTAAACTGACTTCTACTACTGTATTAAATGTGGAGTGTTTTCTCTTTACAGCTAATAAACAAAAAGAGCAGCAAAGTGAGTTAATTGAAAGGAAACAGGATTTTTTTTTGTTGAGGAGCAGTTAACCAGAGTTGCTGCGAGATGGCTCTCAGCTGTACTCTCTTTATTTCATAGTTATCAAAACTCTTCCACACCATCCATGTCTTCCAGAATTTGACTGCTCTTTTTACTGGGAAGTAGCCATCAGGTAAAAGCTGTGGTCTCCAGCACTGACACCATCCCAAAGGTCATCCTGTAGAGCCTGGAAGTTATAGAAATGGACAAATTGGTTGGAATTATGAAGAGTTAAGAAGGCCGTAGAGAGCTCTCCCAAGAGCTTAACAATTTGTTTGTAATTTCGCCATGGGTGTTTTGTTTCCAGTTCTCTTGACCAAATATTCCCAACTAATACTTCATTTAGGTAGGGTAACATAGCAAGTTTTTCCACAGAAATTATTCAGTTTAAGTTATTTTGTGAGCATTTTAATGAGGAGCAAAACGAAACAGAATGGCTTTCCTGCAAAATAGAAAGCCATTTTACAGGAATATTGTTTAAAAAAAAGACATTGTAGTGTAAGTTATACTTTCTCTGAATTTTAGTGTTATTTTCTGCTACATGGTATCATGATCTTAGAGAGTGTGATGCCTTTGAAAAACACCCCACGCCACCAGCAGCTCTTGCATATTTTCTCTTATAAATCTGGTCTCATAAATTCTTGGCTCCCAAAACATTAAAAAGTCTTTTCTTACATTGGTGGTCCTTTCATCTTGCAAATGAATATTCTGAGTACTGCTGTACTCAGAGAATAGTGACATGACACTCAAGCTAATAGGCTGTCCATATTTTGAACCTTAAAAAATGGAAATGACAGATTGTTTTTTAAATAAAGCTTTTGCTGCTGGCATAATTTCTGCATAGTGGATGCTATATCATGTAATATTGTGAGTTTTTTAAGGGCATAGAACTTGTGAAGTCACAGGACTTCATATATGGTCTCTTAAATAAGTTGTGGGTGGCGCACTACCGTCATGAGGGAAAACGCAGTGACCACCACAGAGTCGGAGTGGGAAAAGAGGAAGCTTAATTTTTTCTTCCAGCTTATATAGATTTCTAGAAGAGACAACATTGGAAGACTGAGGTTCAACCTCTTCAATTTCACTGGTCTTAGAAAGTGTCCATCAATTGTCCCTCCTACAGAAAAGAATGTAAACAAGATAGATAACTACAGAAAAACACTGTTTTGTTTACATAAAGTGTGTGGGAAAATTCTGGCTCCAATCTTGAAGGCTGAAAAGCAGAGTGACAATGTGGGTGCCTTATAGGTAAACACCTTATCGTGAGAAGTGGTGGAAATAGAATTGTCTACAATTTGTTACTGCAAAGGACAGTCTTGGTTCTGGTGCTTGTGAATAGTGACTTCCTTGTGACTCAGCACTGTGTTCACTGATTTCATGGCAGGGAACTGCTGCAAAAATTTAAGGAGCATGTGTGAAAGAGGTGTTTATCAGAAATAGGATGATAATGTTTTAAACTTATGAGAAATGCAGGCTTTTCCTTGTTTTCAGTCTACTGTAAAGCTTAATTATATGGAAGATTCATTTCAAATTAAAGAAGTATTTGGGAAAGTTTTGGTTTAATTAGGCAAAGAAGCTAGGTGATATACTTTCCACGGTCATTGTTTAAAAAAAAATTTAGGGCGATTTTAAATAATTCAGTTTCCTTTCTCAGGATGGCCTTGATAAATAGTTTCAAAAGTATTATTTCCCTCTAGTTTTCATGAGGATTATGCAAATCTCAAAATATGAAAACCTGGCCAAAAGAGGTGTACATAACTGGGTATGTACTGTTTAGGCCTTCAGAAGATATGGGGTTGTTACTATCATTATTAGTAGTAGCAGTAGTTGTTGTTATTATTTAGAATTTTGACTGCTTCCATAGAGAGCTGCAGGAAGATCAGATAGCACCCCAAGGTGGAAGATTTCTTTGTTAACTTTATTTATGTCTGTCTTTCATGCCAGTCTGTCATCTAATAATCAAACTCCAACCATCTCTAGGAATGAAACTTGGAGAGTGTCTTGGCTTGGGAAGACAGGTATCTGCCAGGGAAAGCTAGAGTTTCCCTTGGAATGGAGAATGTAAACTCCCCTCCCTCCAAATTACTATAATTTTGCAACTAAGGACTTTCAGGCAAAAATTTGGGAATAGGAATAACAGTTCTTTACTAGGAATATTAAAAATACCAATGTAGTAGTACAAAAAGACAAGCAAACAAACAAACAAGAAATCCTAGAAACCCTGCCCGAGTCAGGAATATGACCTGACACCCTATTGGTCTGGGTGTTTGGAAGCAGTCCTCCTGGAGAAACAGATGTGGGTTTGTTGAGGTAGAGATGATCCTGTCGAAAAAGGGT
>VZUA01060724.1:6017-22028 GCA_013401035.1 Horornis vulcanius | reverse complement strand
TTCTCCCTGCCTGCATCGATAACTCAATTGGATCAGAAGTGAAGCGCCAGCAGAAATGAGCTGAGCAAGGCACCAAATGAAAACCAAATGCTGGGCTGCAAAGGCAGCATTTCCAATAACTCCAAATTACTGAGCTGACTCCGCTCCCTGCCCCCTCCCATCACAGGCAGGCTGCTGTGGCCACCAGTGCAAACTGCATCTGCCTCAGAGGGGACAGGGACACTGCCTCAGAGGGGACAGGGACACTGCCTCTCGGCAGCCCTGGAGCTGCATTTCTTGGCATGAGACCAGCAGCTCCTGTGGGAGACCAGCAAATGTAAATATAAATATAAATAAATATAAATATAAATATAAAATAGAAATAGAAATCAGCACACAAGTCCCTACTTAGCCATGCAGATAACAGGCCAGACCCTCNATATAGATAGATATAGATATAGATATAGATATAGATATAGATATAGATATAGATATAGATATAGATATAGATAGATTGATATAGATAAATATATAAATTATATAAACCTTGGATCCCAGGCTGCCTGGTGTGTATGGAAAAATGGATGCATGAGTCCAGTTCCATTCCCAGCTCTGCTGAAACACGTGCTGGATAAGTCACAAAGTCCCAGAATGGTTTGTGTTGAGAGGGACCTTAAAGATCATCTCATTCCAACCCCCTGCCACGGGCAGGGACAACTTCCACTGTCCCAGGTGGCTCCAAGCCCCGTCCAACCTGGCCTTGGACACTGCCAGGTCACAGCACCACTGTCCACAAGGAATCACAGAATAGTTTGGGTTGGAAGGAACCCCAAAGGTCATTTAATTCCAAGCCTTTTGCCATGATCAGGGACACCCCTCACCGGACCAGGCTCACACACAAATCTGTATTTACAAATTAGGAGTGATGACGCCCCTCCTCCTTTATTAAACCTTTAGAAACAAATGTGCAAACTGCTTAAGAGTGGGAATTTTTTAAGTGTTCAGCCCTAACCTAAAAAAAAACCCAAAAACAAAAACAAAACGGGGAAGATTTCTGCTTTCAAAAGCCCCCTCTTTGCTCTCTGTAGGATTGCAATTCACCTGCCATTGCTGGGACAAGGGTCACTGATGGGACACACAAGAGGATGAGGGTGATCCTTCATCCCAGCCCCATCCTCCCATGGCTGCTGCCCTTTCTCCTCCCTCCCCCTTCCAGGTGTTCCTCTCCCAGGTTATGTGGTAGCTGTCTTGTGTCTCCCAGCCAACCAGCAATCCCAATTCCAGGGATACACGATCCATCAACGTGTCCACCTCTTGTCCAAGTGATTAATTAAACACTAAAATCCAAACAGAACTTTCTTACACACCCAAGTGCTTGACTGAGAACATGGGTTAATGCCTTCTGAAATCTGGGCCTCCTGTTTCAGGAAAAAAAAATCCCATAAATGTGAAGTCAAACATCACGATAGCAGAACAAGTGCCAAAATTTCCTCAAATATGCACTTCTTCCACCAATGACCACTGCACTTGCAATGCACAGGGTGGACAGAGAGTGAAGAGGACATCTCCCAACCCTTCATGCTGCCTATCCAGGGACACAAACCCTTCCTGATCCACCAACTCTCAGCAGAAGAAACTTCAGACAGGGTTCTCTTCACAGGGTCCAAGTTCTGACATAGCAGCCACCAGTAAAAAAATAATGGGATGTCCTCAGGTTTTCATCTCAGCACGTGGATTATCCCACCCCAAACCTGCCCCAGAGCTTGCCACGGCCATCCCTGCAACAGGAGAGCCTGGTGCTTGTCAGGGTTGGAACTGGAAATGATGCCTTGGGAAGGCTGACCTGGAACAGAGACTGGACAGAGCCAGAGAATAAAGCAGGGATTTATTAAAAGGCCTTTAGGGTACACCTTGGGCAGGACAGGGCCTGGCCAGGGCTACACCCAAGGTGGACCCAAAATGGACACAAAATGGAGAACTGATCACAAGGTCTCACCCTTTGATAAGTTTTGGTCCATTTGCATCTTGGGGTTTAATTGTCCAATTACAGCTTCAGATTATGAAGTCCCATCCTTCTTTTCTCCCTCCAGCCCCCCTTGTTTGTGCTTTTGGGGCTGAAAGTTGTCCTTGGCTCCAGCAGGAAAAGGATTTGTTTTGTGTCCCTGCTCTGTGCAGAGCTGGGTGACACTGACTGTGAGCTCAGAACTGCACCCCTGGGCAGCACAGAACCTGAAAAACATGAAAGCTCAAACTTAAGGCATCAGAAAGGCTGGAGTGATTAAAGTGGGTGAGCACAGGGCAGTGACTCCCCCCTCGGAGAGGCGCCGGGCGAGCCGATCCCTGCGCGTGTGGGCTGGGAATTGTTTGGCCGCCAGTGGGAGGAATCCATTAGCATTTGGGTCGTTGCATATTTATGCTCCAAAACACGTGGAACAAAGAGGAGCCACATCGGGGGGGAGCCCTGCTGTGCCAAAAGCCCTCTGACACCCGCAGCTGCTCCCGCTGCTGTGGTGGCCAAAGCCAGCCCGGCTCCTGCTGCGTGGGACACGCCAGGTCACCTGTCCCCCTGGGAGCCTTTCCAGGCTGCTGCCACTGCTCCCAAAACTCCAGGGGTTTTCCCCACTGCTGGAAGAGTTAGATGAATTTTGGATGCTTCCGCTGCAATTTTGTCCTCTGATTTCTCATCCCGCTCAAAGCAGGCACAGGGAGTGGATGAATCCCTTCTTCCATGAATGGTCTGATGTCTCCATCCCTGGACATCTCTGAGCAGGCCAGGTTCCTCCATCCTGCCCTTGGGTGGTCCCATTTTGAGGAAGACCCACAGGAAAACACACTGGAACACAGCATCCATCCCTAACACCAGGAGTTGATCCAGCTCACCCCAGGGATAGGAGGGCCATGAGATAACAGCCCAGGAGACTGATAGAGGAGATGTGCTCAGAATAGCACAGATCCCTCAAAAGCACAGCAATACATTCTCCCCACCTTTTCCTCTCTGGAAGTTCATTAGGAAGGGAAAGGAAATGACCCTTACACCCTGAGAAGGTCTCATGAACCTTGTGAGGGAGCAGCGAGGTCTCCACAGGAGCTCTGGCGTAGGAAGAGGCAATTGTCTCATTAGTTTGAGTTGTGTGTTTGTTTTTCTGACCACTGCTGCTCCTTTCAGCTCTCCTTGTCCCCTCAGGCAAAAATCACTTGCACAGGCTGCATTAAGCTTTTCACTAAGCCTCCTCTTTGATTACAATTCCCAGCAAACCACCAGGGTGCAAGTACCATAATTAAATACCTTGCTTGCTCTGTAAACAGCCAGTCCCCAGAGAAGGCAACCCAGGGCTCCTCAGATGGGCTGCTCAGAAAAAGTCTCCCCAACTTCAAGGTGAGACTGGAGAAGCCATGGCAGTTGCATTTCTGTCCCTGAGACACGATCCCACCGGGCCATGCAAAAATTCCAGGAGTGGAGTAACCCAGAAAGGATAAAAGAAATCGTTTAAGAGATAAGTGACTCGAACTGATAAAAAGTAATAACTGTGCAAAGTGTGCAGCCAGCGCTCGTTCCCTGCCCTGAATGCATCGCTTTGAACATAAAACTCATCAAAAGCATTTAGTTCTCATCCAGTTTCTCCAGGATGCCTAATCTAATATCTAATCTGTTCCCAACAAAGCCCTGGGAATGGCCTGAGAAGGAGCACAGATCCTTCTGTGCTACAAAATCCAGCAGTGCTACACAACCCTTCCCCACTAGAAGAAATAAAGAACTGTTAGAGAACCTTCCTCAGACTTCACCTCTCTGGAATACTGCCTGGAAATGCCAGAGGTTTCCCTGTTGCTGTCTCTGGAGAGCCTTCCCACAGCTCCCAGCCACCGAATGGATCTCAGGAGGATAATTAAAGCAGCAAACTGGAGGCAGGGGGACTTGTGGATCAGAGCACCTGTGGGAAGTGCTGGAGGGTGTTCCCTGGGGAAGGCTGAGGTGAGCCTCTGAAGACTGGGGTGATCAAGCACACGGTTTTTAGGGAATTTTGGTGACATCTGCAATTATCTGAGTGAAGGTGACAAAAGTAAGGGGAAAAAAATCCATAAGAATCCTCAGGTTTCATGAAGGAAGTTCACAAGTTCACCAGGGAAGATGAATTATGGAGTTTTTTCACTTCCATCTGCCACTTCCAACAGTCAGCGCCAGTCTGGATTTGTCCCCCTTTCTGATAATTCAACCACATCATCAGCTAAAGAAAATGTGCTGGGGTCCAACCAGAGCCAAATTTTGAGAAGGGGCGAGGCTGTCAGAGGTCCTTTTACATCCCAGAAATGTCTTGGGATGGCCAGGGCAGGAAAGGACACCAGGTGTGAACGTGAGCTGCATGGAGCCATCAAAGAGCGGAACATCCCCAAGGAAGGGAGCGTCACCTCCAGCTCCAGCAGACTCCTTCAAGGAGACTTGCTCAGACCTCAGCAAGAGATCTGTGGTGCTCTCAGAGCAAACCATGAAGTCCAGATGTCCTCCAGGACCTGGGAAAACCTCACTGAACAACACCTCCAAAATGTGAAAGCAGAAGGGGTTCAGGCACGACGCCCAGGACCTTCTCCTGGACACACAAACCAACTTTGCTCTCCCCTTTCCATCTGCTTCCCTCTGGGAAGGTGGATTGCATCACCCACCAGAGCTTGGGATGCCCATGGGAATCTTTGATGCCACTATGCTGATTTAGAACTTCTATGGGGCCTTCCTTAAGCAATCAAACATTTGGGGTGATGGGGTTTATTAATTGCCTTTTCAGCTGTTGCATTTAATAATGAGACACCCATAAGGAACCGGGGGAGGGGGAGGCCACAGTAGCATAAAGGAAAGGAAACCAGGGAAATGCAAAACGTTCATGTGAGATAAGAACCTCATAACACTGTTATTATATCCCTCTGCAGTCAGGCACTCTCCTGGTTTTAATAAAATCTCATTTTCCTTAAATTTTCCCATGTGGCCAACGTATTATGTGTGGAGTTTAATGTAGCAGGATATGATCTAAACTTAGACTCAGGTGGTCCGAGCCCTGGACGAGCTGGATTGTCAAGCCCTGATGGGGAATATAAACAGCAATAAAAAGCTCTTCTCTCTCTTTTTTTTTTTTCTTTCTGACTCTTTTCCAAGATCTGAAAAGACCTTACTATATTCAATTAATGATCCAGCCAGCCAGCCCAAATCAAAGAGACATGCATGCAGCCGTGAAGGGAGGGAGCACAATCAGCACTTGCTTCTCCTTGTTGGAAACAACAAAGAAATGAAAATTAAAAATAAAAAAAATAGTTTCAAATTTTTGCAAATGATTGATTGCTGAGTTTTGGCCGGATTTTGAAATTGTTTTTTATTTTCAAAGGTAAGTGTTTTTGTGAATTTCTGCTGTTCTATTCCCTGCAGAACTCCTTTAGGTTTTCATTAGGATAGGGATATCACCTTCATTAGGATCACTGGTCCTGATGAATTCATTTTTGTTGTCACATACGATTCCATAAGTGGATTTCACTTTGAGTTCCAAGGGTGATCCTCTGTCACACAGCATCACTCACCAGCTCTTTTAAGAAATATTCCTGAATTGGGATGGATTTCAGTACAGAGAAACATTCTCTGCCACAGCAGAGCATCAGGGCTTTTTGTTTTTTGCTTTTCTTGGTTTGTTATCAAGGATCTATTCCATTAAATTGAGTGTTCCTAGGAGCAGCTCACCAAGAGGAACTTCCAGAGCTGATGCTGAAGGAAATTCTTTGTTCTGGTTGTAAAGCTGAGTCCAGCCAACTTCTGATTTTATTTGCAACACTTTCTGCCCTGTGATATTGCTCCACACATTTCCAGGAGGCACAGCCAGGTTGTTGCTGCAGAAGGGAGAACGTAGGGGGCAGCTAAACAAGGCATGATGGATCTGTGGTGCCCTGCTGAGCATCAATTTAGGAATTTCTGGCCCTGCCTGCAGCCTTCCAAATATAGGATCTCACAGTCAGAGATGCCCAGGATTAACTGGCAGGAGTTCCAGGGATCAGCACTGTCTGGTCATCCCAGGCAAGGTCAAAACAGGTTCCTCCAGACCAGGGCACAGGGGAAAAGGAGCCCTCTCATGGCCAGGACTGTGTGGTGGGGATATCTGAAGTGCAATAATTGGGATTGGGGTGGTGAATATGGGCACAAAGGGAATGCCCAAGCAAGGAAAGGTGACAAATCCATCTGCTGTGTCTGACCACAAAGATTCTGCCATCCTGAGGGAACTGCAACCTCCCCTATGAAGCCAGCAAGACACCATCCTGCATGTGGAGGTAGGAAACTTGAGGACAGGACTGGAACAAGATGACCAGGGAGGCTGTGGAGTCTTCTCCTCTAGAGATCATCATCATTTGGCAGCAGGGTTGGACTGTGTGATCTCCAGAGCTCCCTCCCAGCCCCAACCATCCTGTGATTCTGTGGGGCAGAGAAGCTTTAAATGTCAGGATCTGTGGCAGAGGACTCAGAAAACCTTGTTTTTCTTCTTCCAGTGTTACTTTCATGTAGGGAGCAGGTCTCCACTGGAAATCTTCGGTGCTCCCCTCAGAAGCCAGCCTAATTTGGAAGCCACTTACTTCCAGCTGATGTTCCTGAGCCTCCCTCCTGTCCTGGAGAAAACCAGAACCTCCCCCACAGTGCCCCTGCATGCAACTGCAACAAGGGGAACCCAGATGGTGCAGAAAAAAAACCCTAAAATACTTCCCAAAAGCAGAACCACAGTTTAAAGAGGCAGCTTGGCTCTTTCAGCCTGGAGAGACTGAAGGGAGACTCATCAAGGGCTGCAGGTTTCTCCTGAGGGGCAGTGGAGGGGCAGCTCCCAGCTCTGCTCTCTGTGACCAAGGGCAGGAGACAAGGGAATGGCTGGAGCTGTCAGGGAGGTTTAGGCTGGATATCAGGAAAAGTTTCTTCATCCAGAGGGTGATGGGGCACTGCCCAGGCTCCCCAGAGAATGGCCACATTCCCAAGGCTGCCAGAGCTCCAGGAGCATTTGGACAACACTCCCAGGGATGCTCAGGGTGGGATTTTAGGGTGTCTGTGCAGGGCCAGGGGTTGGACTGGATGATCCTTGTGGGTCCCTTCCAGCTCAGGATATTCCATGATTCTGTGAAACTGCCGTTTCTAACTCAGTGTTTTGGAGGTACCAAGCAGGCAAAGGTGCAAAGAGGGCAGGACTGTCTCATGTCACAAGTAGGGAACAATGGTCTGAAGAGTGAAATCCCATCCAGCTCCTTGCAGAGCTGCAGCAATTGCTGCAAACCAGAAATCCTCTGGTCTGTGTGGTTCATACCCACGCTGTGCTTCTGTAAATGGTCCTGGTCAGCAACAGATGGGACCTTTGGGGACTCATCAAAAGCTGCAGATATTTTACATCAGAGCTGGGAATTGCACCTTGAACTCCTAAATTGCAGCCCAAAGCATTAACCAGGGGCTCATCCACTTATATTAAAACAGTGGAAACATTGCCTCCCTGAGGACTTGTCTTCTGGAAAAACTCACTGCCTTTAAATTCACACTGTTATGCTCTGGGAGGACGTTCATATGTCAACAGCTAAGCAAAAATGATTAAAGATAACTGTTTCCTATTCCCCTGATTGTAAAAGAAAAAAAAAATTAAAAAAAAATAATGGCATCAGACAAAGACAACCTCAAAATCCCTTTTTCCATTTCCTACATGAATAGACACAATGGGGTACCCCGAGCCTGCAGCATTCCTCATCAACCTGCTGAAACAACTCATTCAGAGCTGTCTCAAAAATACGTCTGGAAGGAAGAAAATCTTTTTGAATGAGCACCTTTCAAGCCGTGTCAAGTGAACACAGGCTTTGTAACCGAAGGGGCGTTGAGCAAGATGCAACTCATCAAGACTCAGAATGCAGGGCTTAGATCTGAGGCCCGGGAGGCCATTGCCTTCCAGATAAAAATGCTCCGAGGGTTTTGATCAATCTCAGATAACGCCGAACCCCCAAGAGGGAAAATTAGTAAAAACTGGTCAACTGATCTCCCAGTCTAGCAACAGCATAAGAGCTAATCTCCCTTAATCTGATTCAATGGACTCGATTTAACATCTCCTGGCCTTTCATTCTTCACGGGGAACGGCCAGGGATGAAATCAGCTCCTTTCCGCTCTCTGATTGCGCAGACCTCACACTGCCCCCTCCTCTCCCACCCACAAAGTGCCACCCCAAGAACCATTCTTCCCCTGCCATCTAGGATTTCACCCCACCTGGTAAACAGGGAGCTCTCCCCTCTGTCCCCCTGCTGTTGCCCCCCACGCTTTGAAGTCTCTGGGAGTTAATTAGATCACTTGATTGGAGCAGGAAAAGCGGGATACAGCCTTGAGCAGTGTTTGCTTACGGGGGAACTCGTCCTGCCTGCGTGCTCGCTCTTCATCAAACATGAATGTCAACAAAACCTCACTTTCCTCTTTCATGAATTTTGAAAGAGCTCTTTCTGGTTTCTATTTTTCCTCTATTATTTTTTTTTTTTTTTCTCTTCATTTCTTCCTCCTTTTCCCCTGGGATTCCCAGGAAGGGAATGGTTGAGGTTTATGACAGAGATCACTACATGAGGCCTGTGAGTTTGATGGTCCACAGCCTTCCTCCTTGCCTCTTCACCCCCTATAAAATTATTATAAAAGCCTTCCACGTGACACCAACCATACAACAACCCCCCATGAGAGAGGATGAGCAGAGGCTGCACACAGACCTCAAATGCAGCAGAGAAAAGGAGCTACAGACCCCTGGGAAGAAGGATAAGGCACATTTGCCTTCCAGAGGCCAGGAACTGGACATGTAACACGAGTCAAAGTCGTGGATGAGGACATCACCTGGACAAGGCAGCCCCTGAATCACATCCTAATGAGCCATAAATGATGAGAGTGCTGTAAACAACCAGGCTGTGAAATTGCAAGTTTGGCATCTGAATTCACCCTCTCTGCAGCACTGGGATTGGAGTTACTTTGGGCACTTTCTTCTGCTGGGATGATAAGATGAGCCTGACTGATTTCAGTCGTTTCAGGGTCTCATTCTAACAGCTCTGAGCTGCACTGTGGAGAGAGTTTTCCAGACCCGTGAGGAAAATTTTAATTCCAAACAAGAAAAAAAGAAAGTGGAAGACTGGGGAGATTTTTTTTAAATTGTGACTTTTCTTTAAATTGCACCAAAGCACATTTTTACCTTTATCTGACAGCATGGAGATATTTTTACTGCACACAAAGCCCTCATTAGGAGAACTTTTCCACTTAAAAATTAGGCTTTTGCTTTTTATTCCTTCTTAATTTTTTTTTTACTGAAAACTATCTCATCTTTATTCTTCATTTATCACCCTCTTTTGTTACAAACACCAGTAGAGTGGCTCCCCTACACACACTTCTCTCATTACCACTTTGTTTCTATTGCCCTTTCTCTGTTTATTGATTACAGCAAGAGCCAATCTATTTTTTTTTTCCGCTTTTTTCACTCTTTTTTTTTTAATGGATATATATCACTGAGCCTTACAGCCACAAAGAACAGGCATTTTGAAACTGGTCTGAGCTCCACATGCTGAGTGGGCCAACGAGGATTTAATTCAAAGGCTCCTAGAATCAATACTAGCCTTTGACTTGTCCTTATTTTATCCTTGTTGATGGTTGATGTCTGTTGTCAAAACTCCTGGAAGGCGTCTGCTGTGATTTGCTGTAGTGGCTGTGGAGACTTTAATGAGCAGAGTTGTTCTTATATTTGAGATCACCTTCAAAATCTATTACCTGCTCTCACTAGAGAGATCTTGGAAACCTTCCACATGGAGAAGCAACCAAATGCCTCCTGTTGACCATTCTCTCTTTTATGGTTGGATTTATCCTCCCTTAAATTGGCCACTTTGCAGGCCACAGCTCTTGTCACCCCTTCTGCCATCCCTGAGGGGCTGTGAGCAGGGTTTGGGGACATCCAGCCTCCTGCACCCCTCAGGTTCCAGGCTGGCAGGCCCACATTTCACATTTGTCTGGTAGTTTTTCACAGGAATATTTCAAAGAGCATCCCAAGCTGACAAGGAGCCATTACCTTCACTACTCTCCCTGGGGAGACAATCAAAGGCAAAGATTTGTCCCAGGAAACGTTCACTGGTGAGTCACACACAAAACCCCATTCCCAGCTCCTGGTCTGGCACCAGCATCAGCTCCACACGGAGGAGAACTTAAAATCTCCCTTTAAAGAGCTTGTTAAACCCATCCCAATTCTGCCTTTATTCAGACAGAACAGCCCGACTTTCTGATAAAAGCCCAAGATGAGACTGGATCTTTATCACCCTACTTTGGTCTCCAGCCCTGAGCAAGCTGAGAAACAATGTTTTGTTTTGTTTTTTTCTGTCACTTGTTTCAACTGAGCCATAAAAACTCTCACACCAGCCCCGACCACGAGCCCTCCTGTTTGGTGAATGGGTGCGTTCCGTGTAATTTACCTTCTGCTTAATCGTTCTCATGCACACGTTAATTGTTCTCCTACATGAGCAGGATACTAATCGGGGCTCAGATAACCCCTCCATCCTACTTTACATGCTGGTTCACGCTTTGCCTTATTTTAACTGGAGCCGTTTTTAATTCCAGTTAGGAAATTGATTATTCACACTTTTATTTGCCTTCCTTAAGAAGAAAGCGCACGGAGCGCGAGAGGAATTGTAAATGCCTGGGTTAAGACCAGGAATGGAAACCCTGCATGTCAATGTGTGCGTGTGGACGTGCTGTGTGCAGGAAGGGACAGGCAGGGAAGTGTCCCCACAATGCCCCTGATCAATATTTGGGATGCTTTCTGCAGCAAAGGTGCTGAGGCCAGGTCAGCGGGGCACAGAGGATATAAAGCTTTTTAGGTTGGCAGAAGGGCTGCAGAGTACCAGAGAAAAAAAGTCTCAAGCCTGCAATGCTTTGGGTTTTTAAACTGCTTTTTAAACTGCTTTGTTTTTGCATGTGAAGCCTGTGCAGGTCTCAGGGGTTCTGGAATTTAGGAGAGAAGCTCAGCTTGGAAACATCAGAAATGAAAGTGGAGCTGTGCACCAGGTGGGTCAGTGGAAATGATCACAGAATCACAGAATGGCTCAGGTCGGAAAAGGCCTTAAAGATCATCAAATTCCAACCTCCCTGCCATGGAAGAGCATCTTCCAGCAGAGCAGGTTGCTCTGAGCCCAGTCCAGCTTAGCCTTGAACACCTCAAAGGTCTCTTGGCCTTGGTCACCAGGAGGGAAGTGTGGGGCTGGTTCATCCTCAGCTGGGGTTTGCTCAGGAGCTCAACATGCTGGTCCCAAAACCCTCTGTGACCCCTCAGACCTCATAGCTTTCCCTAAAAACCCCAAACTCAGGCTCCACTGTGCTTCCCTCCATCCTGAGCTGGTCACTCATCCCCCTCAGGCAACAGAGAAATGGGCAGCCCTGTGCACCATCCACCTGAGCTCTTTGGGATGAGATGAGATGGTTTCTGTTCAGAAGTTCCCCTCCCTCCCCATACAAAGGTATGGGATGGCTGCACCCTATGGAAACATCACAAGGCCTTTGGACACAACCTAGGCCTCATGAGATGTCCTCCAGGGCATTGGAATTTTCCCAAGGGGTTTACAGAAAGAAGAGGAAGGCAAAAGGATCTGCTGAAAAACACACAGCAAGAACAGATTTCAGCTATGGAAAGCCAAAAGATACTGGATGTGTCCAGAGAAATCCACCCTCAGAAAAAAAAAGTTTCTCTATAATCCAGGTGGCCCACTCAAAGCTGCAATTTAAGTTTATCCTCACATTCCATGCTCCTGTGCAGCCTGAGGTCTCCAGATGAACACCACCCCTCATTACAGGACACACTGAGTGGTAGGAATTATGGCATCATGTCATTCTCTGGCAAATNCCAAAGAGCACGCATCTGAATTTCACAAGAAGGCTTTGGCAGATTATCCTGTAGGCTTTGCTCAGTTCATAGTTGTGTTGCTAAAATGCCTCTGCGTGGAAGCATTGTTAAATTCTGTTGTAGACAAGTTAGGGAGGAGTAAGGGGGGGTGGGGGGCAGGGATGTGTTTATTAAGATACAGCCTTGCTGTATTTTAACCAGTAATTTTGGGGAAGGGGCGTCAGGAGAAGAAAATAGCCACTGTTCCCTTTATTGAAAGAAACTGGAACTTTTATTTCAAGAAGAGAAATTATTTGCAATTCAAGTGGAGTGTCATAATACAGTAGACCCTAGAGAACGGGTTGATAATTCTAACTGCTAACCAGCAAATATTGTCTAGTCCTTCAAAACAGTCAAGGGGGGGAGGGGAAAATTGGCAAATTGTCTCTCAAATGAGGAAAATTGCGATTCTCTGGCAAATTGGGGCTGTTGTTGCTGGAGCAAAGGAGGACAAGCAACCAAACCACAGCAATCACCAATCCCAGCTGGTATATTTTCTTTTCCAGTATTCTTCTCCTTCTTCTTTATTTCCATTGTTTTGGGGTTTTTTTTGCTTTTGATAGAAATACCAGAAATCTCTGCATAGTCCAGATCCCTCTGAAAATAAAACTTGCTCAGTAAAAAAGCTGGCTTTGTGCTGAAAACAATAATAATAATAAGTAATAAAGCTATTTTAGGCAGATAATGCTTGGCTGGCTCTTATAAAATCCTAGAGGAAGGATCCAGAGCCTGATTCTGTGTTCACATGCATGGACAGCCTTGGCTTCCTCTTGCACACTTGAATCCACCGAGGTCAAATCCTCAGCCTGGCTACATGATGCAGACAAACTCCACCCTTGGGATAAGAAAACACACAGAAAGAAGAACTTTTTCTTTCCTTTTGACCTGCTTAAGACTGAAACCTAGGAGTCAGAAGGCAGCATGGTGTGTTCAGCAGTATCCAGCCATTTCATCTCTGGCCAGACACGCTCCGATGAAGTAACAACAGCAGCAGAGTCCAGATGTATTTGAGATAGGCTGGGTGTCCCTGTGCAGAAGGCAGCAAAACCCCACTCCCCGAGCCTGGCAGGGGCAGTAGCATCTTTATTTCAATCTAGTTCCTACTTTTCTGGTTGAATGCTCCAGGAAGTTCCATTATCAGACGTGGAATGTTCGGTGCCGCTGAACTGGAACCGTGTTTCTGATATCATCGACCATTAGGAACCAGGCTTTGCTTGTGATTTCCCAGGCACCTTCAGGGTCTCTATTAAACTAGAGAGAACTTAAACTCCTGGAACTGTGGGGATTTGAGGGCTCCTGCACTGCCTGCACAGCCAGGCAAGTCCTTCCCTCAGTATTTTCAGCTTGCTTTACAAGCTCCCCTTTATATCAAGCTCCCCTTTACATCAAGCTCCACTTTTAGTAGCTTGATTTTTCAAGCAAATAGTTGAGGACACGAATAAATGCTCTTTCCTGCTCTCAGCAAGAAACACTGCCAGGACCTATCCTGTCCTTTCACTCCTGTACCCCTTCCAGGCAGTGCATTGCCAAATCCCAGTGGGATAAAATTGCTTGGATGTGGGCTGAAATCTCAGAAATCAAATCCATTTCTTCCAAATGGCTGCAGTTTGGAAACACCAAATTCTGCTTGCGTTTCCTCTCCCTCCCCAGATTGAAAGCTGACCAGCAGGCAAGGAGTTACTTTGATAAAAGTGGAGGTGACAGCACTGGATTCATAAAAAAACCCAACATCTGCCCTCAAATTTCCCTTCAAGTAACATATTTTAGGTACTGTCTGCAGACAAGAACCCTCTCCAAAGAACATCTGCTCTGGTGAACACCAGTTCTGAGTTCTCCTCCTGGAAACCTCTATAAATAACAATGCACTGAGGGCTGGGTAAAACCTCATTAAATTTGGAAAGCCTGAGAACTGCTCTTTGCTCAGCACCCAGGGAGGGGAGGAAAAGAGAAGCAGCAGAAGGCAATGCCCAAAACTCTGTCCATGTGCAATGTCAGAGGAGGAGCCCCAGAGGCCAAGCCTGATTGGGAAGCACATGGATTCAGATATTGGGGGTTTGATGAAGTGCCAGAGACATAAAGAAATCAGGCTGGGCTCCCCATAGATAGCTGGAAGTGTGGAAGGGAAAGTTTCTAGGCAAAGTGCTAACTAGAAAAAGGAACCACAAGCAACTTTACTCCCATTGTTTGACTGCCAGACGTATTCAGGGAGCAGAACTTTATGCATCCTTTATAGGAGACTGGGATTTCATCAAAGGGATAATAACTGCATCATCAATTTCTCCTCTGAAATGAAACCCAAACATTGCCTGAATGCAGAAGCCAACAGCAGTAGCAATAACAGTGCTGGGAAGAAGTCTGTAATTGCAATGCCATAAACCATAATCTTTGTTTTAGAAATAACACCTGCTCTCCAAGTGACTTACTCTCCCTGGTACCACCTCTAGAAACTCCCTGCTAGCGGTGGCAGCCGGCTTAGGAGCCCATATAAAACGCTCAAGCACCCCTGCCTCGTGAAAACATATTAACTAAATGGAGCTGCAGGCTTCATTCCTCTTTCCTAGAAGATGATTCCTGCCTCCAGCTCCACTCCTCGTAATTTATTTTCCCTTTTTAAGTGCTGATATGCACGCTGGTACAAGAAAAAGGAAATGCTTTTCTGATTATAGTGGCAGAGAGAAGGCTGCGGAGCTGCTTTGCTGCTCTGCATGGGAAACTTTAGTTCACTTCTCTCCAATAAAGATTTCTTTTTTATCTCCTTTGGGTGTTTTCGTTTTTGGTTGGGTTGTTTTTCAGTTGGTTTGGGTTTTTAGTTGAAAGCTCAGACATACTTATTATCCTCTCCATCAAGCAACCTCACAGCTGCAAAAATGAGGGGAAAGTTATTAGCCCAGAGAGCAACAGGGACTTATTTAAAGCAAGGAAGGAAAAGGGTTTGTGCAGCTCGCTGGGAGAGGATGGGAATGGAGCAAATGTCTGCTCTGAAGGGGGGCAGCTGGAGTTCAAACCACTCCAGAGTTCAGGGCAAAGTGAACTGAGGATTTGTGGAAGGTGCTGGCTCGGTGGTCTGGGCTGTAAAGCTGCTTTCTTCCTGCTCCTTGTTCATCTCCCTGAGCCCACCACAGAATATCCTGAGTTGGAAGAGCCCCACAAGGATCATCGGGTCCTGCCCTGCATAGGACACCCCCAAGAACCCCACCATGACCCTGACATGAAAATCATGGATATAGGATTGCCTTTTTAATCAGAAACATGGTAAATCAAGAGCCTCAGTGTGAATTTACAAAGGGGCACAACCCTTTTCAATCCCTGGTGATTTTCTGTTCCCACTCCTTTTTCCCAGAGCTGCCAGTGGGAACCACCATCCAGTAGCCAAACCCTTCACCAAGAAAACCTGGGTGCAAGAGCTGAATTTCATTCTTGCCTCAGTAGGGTCTGCCAATAAATTTCTTACTGACCACAAGGCCTCAAATTGTGTGTTTGGAAACTCCCCAAACCTGGTTTGTGAGACTTTAATGTGACAATCTAAAAGAGAGAGCAAAAGACACCATGGAAAAAAAAGAGGGAGTGACAGGTAGATGCTGCCTTTGCAGAAGGAGGGGAGGATTTTTGGGATTGGAATAAAACTCACCCAATGTTGCTGCAAGAAAATTAGTCTGCACATTGCCTGCAGCCTCCCAAAGTAACAGGAGTTTCCCACTGACTTCAAAAGGCTGTAGGCAAAACCCACAGAGAGTTTTTCACTTCTCTGTGCTGACAGAAAACTGAAAATTGCAGGAACTGAAGCAAATCTTTTCTCCTCCATTTGTGATGTGCAGGGAATCCCCAGATGTTCCTGCATGGTACAGCTTCATCTTTAGGAGAGGCACCAAGAAAATGGATTTGAAAGGAAACTTGGAGTTCATCCACAGAGCACATAAAGAAAAGTACAGGTAATTCTGGAGAACTGCAGAATCCAGGCTTAGGATTTAGGGTAAGTCTGGAACCCCTCCTTTCCCTGCCTAATTCTACCCCTGCCTTTGAGTAGGGAGCAATTTAGGAGGACTGAGTCAAACTCAAGATGTGAAAGAGTCGTGGGAAGCTTTATCCTTCATGAGTTTGGAATAACAGCCAGGAC